>VZUA01097960.1:0-11849 GCA_013401035.1 Horornis vulcanius | reverse complement strand
AAAAAAAAAAAAAAAAAAAAGAAGAAGAAGAAGAAGGAAAAACAAAAAGGAGCAGCCGGGGCGCGTTTCACTTCCAGCCAGGCACGGGCGGCGGGGCCGGCCGCGCTCCGCGCAGCCCCGCGGGCGCCGGGCGGACAATGCGCCCGCNCGCGCTCCGCATCCGCCGCCCCCGGGGGCTGCCCGCGGGCCCGGGCACCCCGCACGCTGCCTCCCGGCACCCCGGACCCGGGCGCGCTGCTGAGCCCCGCCGGTCCCTACTTCGCGGTATCTGGATCGCGAAGGAAGCCGGCATGTCTGGAAAAGCAGTTGTTCTACTGACTTCTTGTTTTTCACGGGCATCCCTTCTCACACGAGTGATCCTAACGAAGTCACTGCTAATAGCAAAATGCAGTTCTCAGGGTCAGGTCCGGAACCCTTTCTCAGCGATTCAAAATGTTGGCAGCAAGAGGACAAAGTCTCTCTCAGCTTTTTTTCATTATTAGTTAAGTGGATGAGATTTACAAAGAATCCCTCCTACTTCTCCAAATTATGAATGGTGTATTTTTTACACATAGCATCAACTAAAAGGAAACTTGCTGTTTCATAAAGCTAATTCTCACAGTCATTAAAAATTTGCTTTCTTCCTCTGGCTGGTCATTATATTTCTGTTTATGAAAATCACATCTCCCTTGAGATCCTTGTAGTTCAACTAGGAGAGATAAAAGGGAGTGTGTAGAAGATTCAGAACAAGAAAAAATGAAGACTTCTGAGAATTTAACTCAAGAAACTACTAGTCAAACTATGTAGGGTTTGACCCAGATGGGCCTGGTCCAAAAACTTCAAGGCCACATCTGTGCTTTCAAATCCATACGTTTCAAGCACAGGGAGGAAGGAGTTAGACTTGGGAGCTCATCTGAAAAAAAGATTCAAAGCATATGTAGTAACACTTCTGCAGGGAATTGGGACCGAGAGAGGAGGGTCAGGCTTGGAGCTCATTTTTAGAAGGAATTCCAAAGCACATGGATGTGGTGAAGGTCTGGTATGAAACAACTGCAGAGCACAGCCAATGCAGTGCCATTAAATGGACCGTTTCAACCCAAATTTTTCTTTGGATGATTGCAAAGTCATTTCTCACGTTATTCCAATTATTTATCTGTCTAGCAGAGAAAGCCCTTGCATTGTGAAATGCAGCCATTGCAACAGCATCGGTTGCTTGTCAAATAGCTGATAACACGCATCTTCTGTGAATTTCTTTTTAATGTATTTTAGTAATTTATTTGGCCCATTTTATATGCTGTGCATTTGAAGTATTTGTTCATTTGAAGTCTGTCTCTTGTTTTGGAGAGGTGAAAGAGGGGAAGAAAGTGATTGGGATATGAACCTCACCTAGACTGTGAAAACTTGTAAAAATTTTCTGATCCACATTAAGAAATTAGAAATCCTAATACCTCAGGTTGGCATATACACAAGTACCCTTTGAAACTTCCCCAGCGAATGTTTTATTTGGAATATCACTTATCTTCACTGTTCATGAGAAATAGAGAACAGCTTAGCATAAGTGACCCCAAATGGGATGGGTCTATCCGTTCATCTTGTGAGATGCTGCTCACATTCAGCTCTTGGGAATAAAACAAGGCCTTAGAAATGTCTTGAGTTCAGCAGGTCGGTTGAAGTGGCCAGGGGAAGAAGCCCTGGCTTTCACAGCAGATTACAGAGGTCCACTTGTCTCGAGGAACTTGCATTCATAACACAGCCACTCTTATGTAGAACTGCCTTCACATATGCTACACTTGTTGGAGTTTAAAGCAAGCCCTTTCTAATTACAGTCAATGACATACCCTGCAAAACCAAGATTTTCACAGGAGAGCAAAACTGGCAAAAGAATCCCAAATGTCAGTAACTGTACAAGGGCTGGGCTGCTTGGGCACAGGAGTGACGCAGTTACAAGCTAGTTATGTTTCTCTGGGTATGAATCACAACTGCAGCTAATTCTTCCTTCACCTGGGAGAAGAGAAAGTTTTAGCTACTCTCAAAGTGACAAATCCTGCGATTCCTAGCATGGTTTTGCTCAGACATCAAATTCCAGCTGATTTCAGGAGAATTTAGCATGGTGTAACAACAGGAACCTCAAGAATTGCCTCAGTATATAATGATCCTCAATCTACAGGGATCTCAAGGCATACAAAGCCCTTTGTTTTTCCTTCCATGGGGCCAGAAGTGTGTTAAGTTGTGACGTCTAGTAAAATATCAAAGTACACCATTCACAAAACAGTACTAATGGTTAAAGGATCTCCAATCCACTGACCTCAGTGGAATTCTTAATGTTCGAAAGCTATGACGTAGAGTATTATTCATTGCCCTTTCATTAGTGCTGACTACACTCTACTTCTTCAGAAGATGGAAAACCCTTTTGAACCTTGCTATACTATAAAGCAATTGATAATAGAAAATGTATCTTAGCTAAGGAACAAGTGAATAACACCATCCTAGGAATTAATTTTCAATATTCAATGGCGTAGCAAAATTAGTGACAATAGTTGCAATAGCAAGAGTTACCTGATAGATGAAAGTACCACACTGATTTTCCTGTCTGGGTAGTGGTAAGATACTGCTTTCCAGTTCTTCTGCTTTATGTCCTTCCTTTACTTCCCCTCTCCTGCCATGTTCCCTCTAGCTGGAGATGAAAGAAGTCTGGTATTGGCCTCCCACAGTCTCAGGTGGGTGCTGTTCTCTTCCACCTGGAAGTGGCATGCATACACCACCTTCAGAATAAGTGAGGGGTGACATGTGTTTTTAAAAGTTGAAAAGCCCAGCGTAATTCTTAAAAAAAAAAAAAAGAAAAAAAAAAAAAAGCAAAGCACACAGAAGCAGTAAAGTACAAACTGTGGTTCCTCCTTTGCATTAAACAATCTAAGTCCATATTGAACAGAATTGTTTTAAGAAAAGGTTGCTCAGTTGTGAAGGAAAAACATACATGTTTTTCATGTTTCTAAAGATGCTTCTGGTGGTCTTAGCCTTATTGCCAGGGACAACATGGATCATATGTAAACTCTTAATATTTCCAGGATCCAGCTGATACAGAATTCTTAACCTCATCACTCTCAGAAGCACAGATGGTCATAAACCACGCTCGTCCTCCATTTCAACCACGTTCCAACCAAACCCCTTTTACTCCATCAACAAAGAATTGCCCACAGCAATGATACCTCTTCAGCAGCTGCCTCAATCACTACCCTGCTGATGCATTTAGGGCCACAAACCCTGTTATGAACATTTAAATTTTGGTTTGGTGACCACATGAGTGCTTTGACTGCTCATTCCCAACACATAAATGGGATGCCTGTCACAAGACAGTATTTTAGCTTTTAAGCCTTTGTCCTTGTACCTCTGGTCTTGGCAGTTTTTTCAGCACTTTTGCCTTAGGCATTTTTGCAATCTGGCGTGTTAGCACCTCCTGGCTTTAGCAACTTTGCAGCTTTAGCTTATTGCCTCAAAGCTTTGGCATGAGTCTGCACTGTGGCATCCTTTCAACTCCAAACATACTTGCTTCACAGGTTTTCCTTGGGTTTTTCTTGGATGTCAGCAACTGCCCTGACCCTAGAGGGGGAAGAAAGACTGATCAGCAAGTTCAAACAGTGTCTGTGCAGCAGAAAGATGTCTATCACAAATGAGCACATTCACTACATCACTTGCCAGATATTGCACATGCTCAGGTACCATGAGAAAATTTTCCAGGCCTTTTTCAGGATTATTCCTATAAATCTTCTGAGAGCCCATGATGATTGTCTGGAGGAAACCCTGGCGAACTTCATAGTCCCGGACTGTAAGACCACTGTCTCTCCATACTTCAAGTGGATATAGTTTACATAAATAAAGTATTTTCTCTTTCACTTCTCTTCAAAGGCAGGAAAACCCATCAGCTAGAAATAGATGTTGAGTTTAAGGGCTGGTAGTTCAGGGCGACAAGTGCTGATTCAGTAGATGAGCTATTTTCCACAACCACCAGGAGACACCCAGTTGTCCTTTGTACTGCCTCCAGTTAAATACTCTTTTTCAGGTAGTATCATATCTTCTTTTCATTGCAGTCAGGAAAATGAGTCTTAGAAGTCTTAAAACAGAAGAATCCATGATGATGAGGATAAAGTTTCATGCCAGGTTGATCTTCGTTTTCTCCATCTAATATTTTGAAATTCCTCATCAGCAACTGCCTTCAATGAAGGCCTGAGTGTAGAAATGGTTTGTTTCTGTGAATTCCTAATCGTCACCTGTTATGTCCTGCAACTTCTCTCTCAAAGACCTTTGCAAAGCTAACTCAGTAATCAGATTTCAGCTCACAGCAAAGTGGAAAGGTGAAAAAAATCAGTTGTTGTTGCCTAAAACTAGTGATTTTCCTTCTACCATGTATCTCTCTGTAGCTGAGGAAGCCAGGCCGGGGCTTTCCCAGCAATTTAGAAACAACTGGCTTTATCAGTATATTTTTTTGGGTGTTGGATCTAGAATCTGTTTGCTTGGAATCTGATTGCAGATTATCCAGAATAAATTCAAAGATCATACATAATTAGCAGGAATTTTTCTGTCATTGTTTCCCCAAGGAAAACACTGTTCCGATCCAAATAAAAATGAACTTGCAGTTTATTTACTAATCCAAAACTATGGATGTCCTTCATAAAGGGGAATTCTTGAGATATTTTAAAGTGTGATTTTTCTGAGTTTTCTTTTTCCAGTGGATATTTTGTGGAGATGAAATCTGCTAACATCTGTAACAATATGCAGAGAAAGAGGAAAAGTAACTTTTTCTCTACATCATGTATAGTGTACTACACATAAAAAGAAAAGAAGCAAAGTAGAAAGTACTGCCATGACTTCAATAATCAGAACCTTTCCTTTAGCATCTAAGAAATGACAAGTAAGAAAGTTTTAATATAGGAGAGGATTTTTATTTGCATTTCTTAACAATAAGGGTGGTTTATACTCCACCTGGTGTCTTTTCTCACATCATCTTTTATGGGCTTCTCTCAGTGACAAGTACCTTTGTACAAAGGTTTCCTCCCCCCCTCTCCCCCTTCTCTGGTTCTAACTCTCTAGCAGGCTTCAGCATACAAACACAATGGGAGCATTGAAAGGAAGACAGTGGGACACCTCCTTTGATCTTGTGTTCTAATAACTTGTGTATGTTTGTGTCCAAAAACAATGTTCCAAGGCTGTGAGGACTGCTGCTGCCGAAAAGAATACTCATCACAGGGGCAGTGGAATAGTTAAACTGTATTCAGGAGAGTAAAGTACTGGCCAATAACATAAACAGCAGACTGTAAACTCTACTAAAATGCTTTGATGACTGAAGAGAGCCCCACTCCACAGCTGACAACACAGACATCATAGGTCTGTTCAAAGCATGGCACTGAGGGTCACCATTAAATCATACAATTCCCTATTACTTTTCATATCCATTCTAGAGGATGCTCAGTGCACATGGACAAAAGAAACATGTCTTGCATTAAAGCAAATGGCTGCTGCCAGATAAGCCAGCTGAGCTCCTCCACTCTGCTGCTACTTGCTCAATGTTGTCGGGGGTTTTTTAACTACAAGAAGCTGGATTTCTGTTTTCATTTTTCATTCTTTAACTCACTGGTGCTTTTCTTTCTGAAAAAGGAAAAATTATTGCTGGAAAAACAATTGGCATGGGAACAAAGTAAGACCAGCCAGACCTTACACACAAAGCACACTGCTTGTGTAGAAGTCACTTCTGACAAAGTGGCAACCCACAGCAAGGGGTGGAGGAAGGAGAAAGTTGCTTGATCACTGTCTCATTATTTACAGCTATGGGGTGGTAAAGTCTAATACTGTCACATGTTGACAACTCTGTGACCTTTGGAAAGAAAATGTAAGAATCAGGATCAGCACCTATAGTTTGTATTTAGGTTCCATCTCTGGAGTATTTTCAGCATATTTGAAGCTACAGACTTTGACAGTCACCAAGGCCTGATTTCCAATATGATAGCATTAGCAAAACTCTCATGAAATGTGAAAGGCTTGAATTCAATGTGTGGTGGCTCAGCACAGCCCTTCAGTGTTAGCTTTGCTGGGGTTTTTTAGAATAAGCACAAAGTTTATTGAAGTTCTGTTGCTATAGTAAACATGGTTGGTGCTGTGC
This sequence comes from Horornis vulcanius, assembly GCA_013401035.1. Classification (NCBI taxonomy): domain Eukaryota; kingdom Metazoa; phylum Chordata; class Aves; order Passeriformes; family Scotocercidae; genus Horornis; species Horornis vulcanius. The sequence goes on along the minus strand of VZUA01097960.1, from coordinate 5,719 downwards.
TTACAAGTAGGTAAGTGTAAGAAGTGTTAACTTAATAAATATCTGACAAGGATAAAAAATATTAGTAAAGCTACCTTTTAAGCTCTGCATGAATTATAACAATTCCAAAGTGTTTTGGCAAACACTCATAACCATATTGTACTGGGAAAGAAAACTTTACTCTAAAAACTCTGCCTGGACCACCATGTCACTGTACAAATCCGGCTCCAGTCATTTGCCACAAGTATTTTATCATTCTAAAATAAACTTGGCTATAAAAGAATGCCTTCTTTTGAATATTAAGATACAGCAGAATAAACCATCAGGTTTATCTCCAAGTTGTTTGCACGTTGAGTCATCGGTTACTACTGATTTTCCCCTCAGGTACCATGTGCACACCAAGGAGTGGTGTTGGTACAAAGCCTGTGATGCAGCAGGAATAGAGAGTTGGACACAGGTGAGGGGCTGAGGCACAGGAACTGCCCTTCTCCATTTCCCTGTGTGTGTTTCTGCTCTGCAGTACCGAGCAGAGCCCAGCTGCCCGTACCCACAGACCATCTCAGGGATGAATTACCCAAGAGCACAACAGAAAAGATCCAAAGTGCGAACTGTTGAGCCTGGTGCTGGCTCAGTGCTCAGCCTTTGTGCAGCTCACCAAGGCTGTTGAATCAGAAGCAGACTCGTTTCAGGCCTGGGGAGATGCAGGCACTCAGCAGGAGCACAGAGCGTGTCAGCACTGCCCAGCACAGCACACGCCCGCTCCAGGTGACGAGACACGGAGAGAGCCCCCTGTGCAAGGAGTGCCTGGCAAGGAAAACAGAAATCACTTAAGCAGTTCAACTATATTGAGGCCACCACCACAACACACAGAGCTTGATCTAAATTGTCCTTGCTGTATTCTCTAAACTTTGCTGTGGAAATCAGCTTTGTTTTCAAAACTTAGTGTTTTTTTTCTTACAAGGTGCATCAGAAGGAACCACAACACCGACTCATATAGATAAGACACTATCTTAAATGACCTTAAAATCATTTTAGGACTTCTACATGGAAACTTCAGAAGGGCTGGCAGATGGACAGATGCAAAATGACCAAGTAAACTCAGAACAATTAATTTATATTTCTCTGCTTTACTTTTACCATTAACTATCAGTGTTACAAGACTTTCCTTCTACCAAGCACACTGCACATTGATTTAATTTGTGTGCTGGATACATGGCCTCTTCTTCACTGTACCTCTGCAACATTTTCTTATGTCGTTAATGACATAATTATTGCGTTCAGATCGGCTGCATTAGTTTGAATGAAGATAACCCATGGAGAGCCACTTTGCTGCTCTGTTCTACTTTCTGTGTCCTTTTACATTGTGCATTTTCAAATACATGACAGAAGCTACAGGAATTCCGGGATTTGCATAAAACTAACAAGCCCTCAATTCTTCTCCTGGCATTCATAATTTTGCCATGGTGGTTTTGAACTAGTGCCAGACCACGTCCAACCACGGCAGCATTTCTGCCAGCGTCCTGCAAGGGCAGGGTGCATCATAACATAGCAGGCTTTCCCTTCTGCCTCTGTTCTGGCAGCCAAAGGGCAGACAAGTGAAAAAACTCAGGCACGTAATCCACACACCTTGTACCTCCTCACAGCCTCCCTTGTAGTAGTCTCTTGCAATATCTTAAGAGAATCTTTCCCTATAAGACTCCTTCAGTATCATGAGGCAGGTATAGAGCTGTGGCTGAGTTACTGCTGCTAATGCCACAGTCACACAATAAGAGAACAGTGTCTTGTTTATTCATCCAAATTTAGATTTTAAAAAATACAAATTCCTGAACATATACTAGGTAAAATTTATCTTCCTCTACAGTCAATGGAGAGAAATGGGTGATTCATGTGACCTATTTTATATGTCTCTATGAAGTTGAAATGAATCATATTCTAAAAGTACCTATTAGGACATGATTTGTCTCATCTTAATATAGACATTTAAAATAGGTCAGATGAACAGGTTATTCCCCTCCCTTGGCTATAAGGGGAGACCAGGCGACCAGACCAAGTGAAGATATTGTAGACAGCTAAAGTTGGGTGAGATGCATTCCATTTTGTGCATATGGAGCAAGATTTTAAGGCCCTCCTTCCCCCGGTCTCAAAGGGAGTGGTGACTTTTCTGGTTTTTAAACACAAAAAGAATGTACCTGCATGCTATGCACTGTAAAACTTTCAGGAGATCAGAGGGAACAAAATGCTACTACACCGGACAAGGCTCAGGTGGGATGTACAAAAGCATGAGATCACAGCTCTGTCATCGTACAGAAGACAGTCAATGTGCACATTACAGTGTGTTAAACCCATTCTCGTTTGTGTAGTTGTGGGTCTGTGGAATGTTTCAAGGTGTGTTTTTGGTTTCTGCAAGGAGTTAGAATGTCACCACAAAAAGTTTCTTACTGCTCTGGTCTTAGGTTTTGCTGTAATCAGCCCTCTTGTGCAGAAAGATACTGTCTAGAAAAATACTGTGGCCAGATCAGCCATTCCCATCAGCCTCAAGCAGACAAGGACATGCAAGAACAGCTGTGCAATCCCTGCTCCTCTGCACTCCTAACTGAACACTGGGAGTACTGCAGCTTACATAGGCTCAAGGAAAGTTTGGGCAAACCAACATAAAGGAAATCCAGTGACAGTTTCTAAATACAGAGGAGTCATTTCAGACTCAAGAATTCCCTGAATAACAATTTGTGAGAGACTGAGGGATGACTGAGTGGAAGTATCATGATATGTTAACCCTATTATATTCTTCCCCAGGCACCTGCTTTTGGTCACTGTTAGAGACCAGTGCCCTGTTCAGCAATTCTTGATCTACCTACCACAAAAAAATAAAGTGGAACATGTGTTTCAGACCAATTGAAGAAGTTCAATTAGTATACTCCCCATGGAAGAGAGGAAGAAAATACTTGCACTGAGTTCAGCTAAGCCACTGAGCTGGTCTGGAGGCTCCATACTGATTTCAAGAGACCCATGAGGTACTATTCAGTCTCTTCATGTCTGAGTAGCTGTACAATAATATCCACATTATTAAAATAAAATCTTGTTTCATAAGACAGTTTCCTCATATGTTCTGAGTATTTCCTACTGAGAGTGGGAAGGCATTAATAAAACTGGATTTAAAATTCTACAAATCAGCATAAATCTCTATGGAAAAAGAATATACTTCAGCTCTTCCCCGCTGTTGGATTATTGTTGAATACCCTATGGTTCTCCACAAATTCTTTTCTGTTGCACAAACCAATGAGACGGATAATAGAACTTTTGTTTATAAATTCTATATTCTCTTACTATGATGTCTAATATTTTAATAGCTCATCTTTCACACAATGGAATCATACTCAGAATTGTGGCACCCTGGCAAATAGTTAAAGAGTTTAAAAGTATCAGTCTTAAATCAGGCCAAACAGAAGTAACAACCTAAGCTGACAGAGCCTCCCCGAATCATGAAGGAAGAGATTTAACAGTATTTGGCTGGTGTCTTGGTTCCTTGGTGCCACCTCCAGCTGATCACAAGGCTCTGAGCCCAGCAGTTCAGCCAGGGTTCAGCCCACCTGCCTGTGCCTCCATCCCTCTGTCAGCAAGGATGTTACTGTGTTGGACTATGTCAAAAGTTTTATCAAAGCAAAGATGAACAATATCCTCTGCAACATCCACCTTTGTTATAGAAGGTTGCCAGGTTTGCCAGGGATTATTCCCCCCACTTCATAATCAATGCTGAGTGCTCCCTTCTGTCCTAAGCATGCTTGGAAATGTTTTCCAGGGCATTTGTTCCACTGCCTTCCCCGGGATCAGGGTGAAGCTGACTGGTCTGTGACTCTCAGATTCTCCTTTTTGAAGATATGTGTCCCATTTGCTTTATTTCAGTCCTCAGAAGCCTCTCCCAGTAGTGGTGACCTTTCAATGACAGCAGGGAGTGGCCTTGCAGAGATATCAGCCAGCTCTCCCATGAGTGCATCCCCTCAGCTCCCATGCACTTGTGTGCATCCAGCTTCTTTAAACACCCCCTAACCTGACATTTTTTTCACTGAGGTGAGTCTTCATTGCTTCAGACTTTCTCACTGGGCTCAAGAACCTGGGATTGCTGAAGGCTGGTTTTGCCAGGAGAGAACAAGCTGAGGTGAGCACCTTGGCCTTCTCTGTGTTCCTTGTCACCAAGCCCACCGCCCCATTCAGCAGCAGACCCACATTTTACCTGCAGAGACACTTGCAGAAGCCCTTTTTGTTGCCCTTCCCATCCCTTGCCTAATTGGGCACCAACTGGGCTCTGACTTTTCCAGCCCCATCCCCACATTTGCATGGGTTGCTGGAGTCTACAGCGTGGAACACGCCTGAAGTTTGTGTCTAGAGCCAATCACAAATTCAATGTACCAACCCCAGAAGTAAACATGGAACAGCCTTTTGTGTACAAACTGGCAGGAGACTGATTTTGCAAGAACCACAAACTCTTCCAGCCATCCGTAATTTTCACTTTAGCAATTAAAAGAATCCAGATGTGATTCTCTGCACTCGTTTAAAGAAAATTAGACAAAAGTAAATATTAATAAGAGTTTCAAACAATGGTCCAAGCTGGGATCAGAGCTGTGCAGAAAGTAAGTTTTCTGCTCTGTAGGAAATTCCACAATTTCTTTTTTAATTCTAAATGAGGAAAAAACTCTTTATTTATTTTCATAAATTTTTTGAAGTTCTTTTTGGGTTTAAACTGATTCTGATATTTAGGCTTTTCCAATTAAAGAAGAGTTTGTCTTCTTAATTTTAATCAGTGGGCTAAAAAGCTACTTTACAAGGTCAAAATGTTCTATTCCAAAAATATAAAGAACTTCTGTTTCAAGTCTATTCAAATATGCTGCTCCAGTATTTTAATACAGAGAACATTGTCAAAAGTTTTTATGGATTATATCATCCATTTCTATGGATTGCCATTTTGCAATGAAGAGCAGTTCCACAATAAATTTTCTGACTAGTTCCAATTTGAAATGTGAGAGAATACAGAGGTTATGTTTACAGGTTGTTTTGTATCTTCAATGGTATTTCTTATCCCTTTCATCTCCTAAGGGCAAGGACGACTCAGAAAAACATGATCAAATATTCAGGTCCTAGATATAACAAATATAGTAATTATATGTATTATTTTAACTTATTTTAAAGATGTAAGATATCATCTGAAAAAAAACAGTTTCCAATTCTGATTAATGTGACTCTTTATTTACCCAGGTTCATCTTCCCAGAGGTTTTAGTGAGGAAGGTACACGCTCATTTCAGAAGCAATTCAGTGTCTCTATTTCAGTTCTGCTATAAAGGAGGAACATGTATTTCTGTCAGTTCCCTTTACAGCCATTCTGCAGGGTGCCTCTGATTATGCTAAACATTTGGGCCACTTAAAGCCAGTTAGCTTTATTTTATGTGTTCTTACACTGAAGATTTTTACATTTCCTTTGTTAGGGCACCAGGGCTTTTTCACCACATAAGATGCAAAAATTAATAATACTTTGTTTTGCTAATACTGAGTTAACAGTCACAACATACAGCACCCAACCTGGCCCTGAACAAGAACTCTGGGCCCATCAGATATTCCAAATAGTACAGACATAATCCTATTAAAAAGATAAAATAATGTAAGAGAAAACAAAGCAAAAGGAATCTTAAGTATGTATATTCCTCTTTAGGCTTCACAACTGAGCAGTCCCTCTGAAGCCGTCACATTTCA
>VZUA01097959.1:20165-33653 GCA_013401035.1 Horornis vulcanius | reverse complement strand
AATGTACAATAAGCAGTAGTTCAGTAGTTTTTTTACCCCTGTAATGATACTGTGAACTTCACCACATTTACTGAAATTTGTAGATAAAGTTGCTATTAAAAGCAAAGACATCCTCTAAAAAAAGCCTTTAAGCCTGCATTGTGTGATTAGCTTATTCTTTGGGACAAACTGAGTCACAGATTTCATCTTGTTTGTAGATTAATAGGTTTGGGCAGATGTTCTGTTTGGTTCTGTGTGTATTTAATAGGTTTATTTATAAGGAGATGTTAAATACAACTCCTCTCTTTATAGATCATTTAGCGTTGAAGGCAGGGAGGATGACAACTCTGGTACCTGTTGGGAGCTCAATAATAACTGATGCTACTTGATATTTTAATGAAAAAAACCTGTTTTGTGGATTACTTGATTGAACTGTATTAGTTCTTGTCTTTGACTTCTGGTATGATCCAACTGAGAATCAGTTTATGGGTAGAGTAATCTTTGTAGATGTATGTATGTGTGGTTGTTGCAGGTTGTAGAGGTACATAAAAGACACAAAACTTCCTTTAGTGTCCCTTCTGTATTTTCCTGCACTCCCAGTGGAACAGGTTGGTAGAGAGCATCATGGGGTGGATGGCTGTATATCCATCTGTCTTTAATGGTCTGCTCTCTTCTAACTTCTAGCCTTGTATTTCTTTGCGCGCTGAATTTGTTGGGTTTTTGAAAAAGTGGCTGTTTTGTAAAACATTTCACATCCGAAATATTTGCACAGTATTCCTTGGCACGTTTGTATACGAGTCTTGTCTGTTTTACAGCTTCATATGTCTTTAGAAGTGGGGTTTTTTTCATTANTGGGGTTTTTTTCCTGGTTGCCACGGGCAATGGTCATGCGTGATACCATGCATTTCTTAAAATGTTCCGTGTAAATAGCATGAAGTAATTTGTTTAGTATAAAGCTGTTTTGGCAGATGCTGTGAAACTGGAATGCAAAGGAAAACAAAAAGGGATGTTACTTGCATTCAGAAATACAGAAGTAAAGATTAGGGCTTTAAGCAGGAACTGAAATAATTTGAAATGTAATTAAACCCATTTTACTTTTCTCCAATGGTTTGGTGCCTGAAGAGGGGGAAAGGATGCAAACACCTCCCAACACCTACAACTTAAATAACTGAAATACTTTGGCAAGAAGGACAGAAGAAAAACTTTGACTTACTTAATGGGCCTTGAGGGCAGATTTGAAGATGGCAATAAGTGGCCGCTGGTGTAGAAAAAGGGGAGATATATAAATGTAGCTACATACATACAGATAAGACATGTAGCTGTAGGTGTGAAATTTTGTGACAGACCCTGTAGGAGAACACTGAAGGAAATGAAGCAATTCTTTGTTTAGAAGATAGTCTGAAAAGCTGAGTATGTGTAAAAGCAATAACACTTGCATTACTTCAGTTCTGAGTAAGTAATTCCTCTTAATAATTTTAAAAACTCCAGCGAACCAAAAACAATAACCAGAATCCCAAACCTTTAACGTGCTAAGTATCTAGAGAAAGAGATGAGATGATGAACTAAATTCCAGCCCTTTTGAAGATAGGTGGATTAAATGAGAGTAGAACTATACAGAAAAATGAGGATTTTCCATAATCTTCACTATTGCCCATCAGGAAGGCTAGCACAGCAAAGCTTCTCAGCAGACACGCTCTGAAATACAGGTAATACTAAGATTTTACATCAAACTAATTGTGAGTAGTTACATTTAAACTTTCATAACTTAAATATTGATTTAGTCTCAGCTGTGCATGGATTCTCTTGCAGCTGAAATCCCTCAGGATCTTTGTTATCCCTTTTGCGACTTTTACAAACTGGATCAGTTACTGAACTACTTAAAATGTTGCTGTGGGTCATGACTCTGAAACGAAGTTGTACAGTGTCCATATGGTGGTAAAGACATTTTGAGTTGTCAACTAGCTCGATGTATTGGAACTCCAAAGCCAATGTAAAATAGCATTTCTTCTAGGTGGTACTTCTTGGTGTCCTGAAAACACAGAAGGGGCAGTTTTAAAGTTTATTTTTTCTTAAACTGTTTTAAAGTTTCAGGATTTAAGATTATGACACCATAACAGCCTTGTTAGCTGTTCATGAGCATCTTGGTTATAAATAGGAACACAAGCTTAGCTTTTGCTAACTGCTACACAGAGAAGCTGTCAAAGTATCACAGTAGCTTCAGACATTCCACTGTAACAGGACTGAGAAAGAGATTTTCAAAGCAAGTGTCCAATCCAGGAGATGACTTGTAGAATATGTTCTAGTCTGTTTGAAACTCTGCCGAGGTTAAGATGAAACCATGATGAGACAGAAGGTTCATTTTCCATCAAATGTCTTTTGCTGCTGTGGTGTAGTGTTTGCAAAGTAACGCTCAACTGGATCCTTAGGATTTGACCCATACTGAAGATGCTTGTGGACACTGTCTTTAGTTCAAAGTATGATAGCAGACAGTAAATGTCAAGGACTGATGGATGTCTGGGAAGCAACTGATGAATGTCTAATGGTTATCTGGAAACCTGAAGTTTTGCTGTGCCAATGTTCTTGTCTGTCAGCTTGTGCAAAGCCTGTTTGAAAAACTTCTGTCATTATGTACCTATTTTTAGAATGTGTATAGTGGGTTTCATTTTTTGTGAAGTTTTATTTCAGAAAGGTTTTTAAAAAATATTTGGTATTGCTTTTTTTTTGCCTTGGATGGTGCAGTGTCTTGTCTTGGCCATCCTTTTCCAAGTCCTCAAATCTACATGTGCAACATGCAGAGGGCAGTATCTGTAAACATCTGTTCAAGACTTTTCTCACACTCTCTTACATAGTTTGCAGTATTGGCAACACTGGCACGGAGCCATTGTTGGAACGTTGTTTTGCAGTATTTTCACTAAGTTATACAGGATATTCATCTGCCCATCACATAAGGATTTTGTTCCTGTGTTTAAGAGGATCGCAAACTTCTGTGTACTAGGAAGAGAAAAAAAAATGAAGTTGATGGAGGAGTTGATTGTGTCAGGGTCTTACTTAAAAGTAAGTTGAAAAAATCATGAGTGAAAAGTGCTGGCTGTTCTAGGGACGTGGTTCTTACTACTGTTGCCAGAGATTTCATATGCTGCTAAACCAGCTTTTCAGTAGCTAAGACTGTGAAGTGTTAGTTGTTTAAACTGAGGCTACTGTCAATGTACTGTCTGTAGGAGGAACTCATCTAAGAAGCATCAGCTATAGCAGCTGTTGGCAATATGGAATTTTCTAATGCTAGTTAGATGGTCTTCTTCAACAAGTTTTGACCATCTTCCCAGAACCATTTTCTGAAGTACTGTTCATTAACATCATTCAGTTGCCAAAGACCATAATAATAATGGAGTGTATCAGTTCAGTTTTAAAAACATACAATCTGTGGTGCAAGCAGAGTAGCTTAGAAACAACGTTATTGAATAAAACTCCCATGGCTTGTTGAAAAAAATGGTTTTAAGTATTGTTCATGGTATGAAAAGCAACCCTTGATATACTAGAAAAGAGCACTAAAAGGAGTCAAATGTTTGGCCAGAAAAGAGCTCTAGAAGATCTCAAATGTTTGGAGTTATAAGTTACAGACTTCTGGAGACTCTGAAATACCATGAAATTGCTAATACTTGCAGGAACATCCAATTCTTCATTCTGGTTCTCTAAAATCCTGTATTTTTTGACTCTGAAGTTCTAAAGTATGTGTTAAAGATAATACATTGAATCTGTCAGTGCTTAAGTTCATAATTGTATATGTTTAAAAGTTAAAATTGACAATATTGTAATTTTTTTTTTTAAATTTCGAACTAGAGAATATAAATTGAGTGTTGTTCAGAAGTGAAATAGACACTTGAATTGAACTTGGCAGACTGCAACAAGTGTAAAAAGATGAGTTTCTTACTTTCTTTATTAATTCTATCAGGGTGGGGGGTTTTTTTCTGGAATTTTCTTTCAGTTGTTCTCAGTAAATCCAGAACTGAATGAGTAATGAATATACTGGAGGGAGGAATCTAATCCATTGTGTCTTTCATCCCTTGACATATCTGTGATAGAGTGGAGATGCTGTTTTTATCAGTGGCATTAAATGCAGTAGAGAAGAACTCCTGGTAAAAAACAAACAAAGANAAAAGGTAGTACCTTATGAAGTTATTTTTAAACCATGAGAACACATTTCCAAAATAAGTCACAATATAAACTGCTCATGTTTGCCTATTTAAGTGTATTCAGTGTGTATGTTCTTAACTTTGTAGTGATCTCAAGTTATTGAAATGGTTATCCAGACTGAAAGTCTTTTTTAGTGGGTTCTTGATTGCTTAACTAATACCAGCCAGTATTGTATTAAACTTGTAAGTTTAATACATTTAATTAAAAGTTGTGTTTCCAAACCTGTTTTATTCTACCTAACTGGTCATACATGTAGAAAACATCACATAGTGTATTAAATATCAAATTACATTGAAACCTTTGTTAAATTTAATGCTTTCTGACTTTTTTGAGCCACTGGAGATGATACTGTAGTTCAGGAACTGCTCATTTTGTCGAACTAACACCTTTTAGATGATCCATTTTCTTGCTATGGATAGTCTGCTGAAGATTTTAAACTCTAAAACTTCAGAAATGTGATCCAAGTCTAAACCTATGCCATTCCCAGTCCTAGTTCTGTTTTCTGACTGTAAACATATAGTGGTGTATTCTGGCCTACAAAAATAAAGTTTTTCCATGGAATATGCTACCAGAATTAACATTATATGTTTATAGGAATGCTGTTTTCTTGTTTACTGTCCTCTTGCAAAAGCCATGCAAGTCTTTTAATGACATTCAGATATTTGGAAAAAAATGCAATTTGTAATAAAAATAGATTGTTGACAGTTAAAGACTCCTAAAAGGGCATTGCGAGTCTGAAACCCCAATATAATTTTGGATTTTTCTTTTTAAAGTTTCATTTGATCATCTTAAACAGTATTTGAGAATGTCTTCAGCATTGTTAGAGAATATACAACTTTTTTTCTTTGACATTCAAATATTCTTAACACAGCAATCATGCACACCCAAAACCAGCAAGAAAAGGGAACAGATTTCTTTTGAATATGACACGCAGTATGACTCTAAAATCCAAAATTTTCTTCTAAACTACTTTAACATTCAATAAAGCATAGAAATGCTAGTGATTAGTATCACAAATATATTTTTACAGCCGTCATACAGAAGAAATACTGTTGTATCAGTTATGTGAGCACAGGTTTTCAGAGAGGGCTTTTGGTCATCTTGCAGCAGTCCTTACCTAATAATGTCAGCTTAAGTACTTTACTTCAAAGATCTGAGGTGTGCATATTAAGAGTGGTGCAGAAAATCTGGGAACCTCTTTAGAAGGAATTTTCAGTTGCTATTTACTGAATGTGAGTGATCGATATTATTAATTGTTGTAGGTTTTGGCTTTCCTACATTTGGAGATGCAGTCACAGTTATAAGAAGTTTTATTGGTTTTTGTTTATCTATTGGTTTTTGTTTATCTATTTAAATTTTTTTAGTTGGCAGTTATTGCTGGCACCTGCTGAACCATAAGAAAATTAATGTTTTAATATTTGGTAGGACATTATATATTATGACCTGGGTGTCAGGAGTTCCGTGCAGTTTGGTCACCATGAACTAGTCTTTATCCACTGAAATGTAACACATTTCCTGTCATTTCTAAAACAAACAGGCAACTTTCAAAATTAATTCTTCATTTCTCTTACTGGTATGTTGCTCTTCTCTGTACTGCTCCCTCTGTCAAAGAATTCTTCCTCTTGAAGAAGTGTTTGTTGGTTTAACTGAGTAAGGCACACATGCTAGCTGTTCTTCATTTGAGGTGGCTTCTTGTCTGCTAAGCTTACCATTCTGCAAGTTGTTGACTGGACTTAAAAATGCCATGCAGCAGAAAATTTCTTGCAAGTTAACTTGCTGAGTTTCCAGAAAGATGCTTTTCATCTTCAAGGTAATTCTTCTGCCAGATATTTGCAACCTTCATTGTTAGGTTTGTGCACACCTACTTTCCTAGGATGCATGCACAGATTTATTTTAATTTATGTCATCCTTTTGCAGAAAAAAAAGAAAGATGTTAAGGCTAGAAAACTAAAGCTGAGGATTGTGTTTTAGTCACAAAATGTACCTGAGTGTATGCTGAAAGATTTGGAATGCTCTTTGCTGTGCCTTGCGGTTGGTTAAATGTAGTTAGTTTTGTACAGGAACACAAATCACTAGGTGGCGATATGGTATGGACACAAACAGCATTATTAAAATACAAACTCATTCTTGATAAATACCTTAGTGATCATCAGTCACTTCCAGTTTGGGCACAGCAGTTAAATCGTGTGGATGTCAGGTTTCTGTATCTCCTTTATGACATGTGTGTAAGTTCAGTAAGGCTCTTTTTAGAAGCTGTGATTTTTGAATAAATGTTTAATTACTAAAAAGAAGAAAAAAAACCTCTCTGCTTAGAGGCACCTTCATGTTTTGAGGTTGGCTGTTGTTTCTTGCAGATAAAAAATAGCGAAGTGGTTATGTTCTTTAAATCAAGATTGTAACAGTGGGTCTTCTCCACACATGAAAAATTAAATTAATGTGCGTTGGACTAAGTGCTGTGCTTAGTGTTGAGAAGTAAGTGCTGTGTATTGGTATTTCAGAGATCCTGTAGCAGCTAACAAAAGCTATTAAAATTCTAAAGCAATTTTTTTAAAATCCTCTCAAGTCCATAATTAGCTGTTAAAATTAACTGTTGTGGATTTGTTGGCGTTTGGGTTTTTGGGTTACTTTTGTGTGAATATGGTTTTCAAAGGAGTACGCTGTGCTCCTTTGAGAAACTTTGATGGTTTGAGTTTGTGAAAGGCCATTGTATTGATTCTCAGAGTGGAGAAGCTGGGGCTGGAACACCCAGCGAGTGCGTGCAGGGGCTGCGGGCGGCTCTGAAGGCACAGGCGTCTGAGCGCAGACCCTTGTGTGTATCACTTAAGCGAGCTGCTATTGTGAGGGGGAGTGGGGAGGAAGGTTGTAATTAGGTATCCATGTAGGCTGAACCCGCCATTTTACTAAGCTCTGCTGAAGTAGGTCCTTGTAAGGGAGATGGCAGGAGGCTGGGAGAGCATGAAATGGCAGCCGACGAGCAGTAATCCGGCCATATGCACCCTACAGGAAGCCACTGTTGTGCACAGCTTTTGAATCCGCCCGTCCCCTCTGGGTCAGAGACGGCGGTAGGAAAGATGCAGTTTTCAGAAAAAAGGTGTTTTCACTTACAATTTACCCTTCAGATGGATAGAAGATAAAAGTCTAGGTAGAGTGGCTGTGTTAGCCTGTGCTGCCTTAAGAAGGGATTGAGATCGCATTAGTTCGGCACCCCAGCGCAGTCCTGTAACACCACCGGCAGACAGGCATGGGGACGAGAGATGAGCCAGTCGCCACAGTGGGGCACTAGTAACCAGTCTAAACAAGACAAGTTCCAGGCTTGTTTTTCTGGTGGAAAATAATGTGTTTGTACATAGCCTTCCATAGTTACCAGTAGGTTGCAGATTTCACATCCTTGTTCCTTGTCTCCTGCAGGCAATGGAGCATGCAAATGGAATGGAGCTGGATGGCAGGAGGATTCGAGTGGATTATTCAATCACCAAGAGAGCACATACACCCACCCCAGGCATCTACATGGGCAGGCCAACACAGTAAGTTCAATAGATTTAAACTGAATGCTGGATTCTGGTTGAAGGAATTACTAATACAAAGAATGCAGTACTGTGGTTCACATACGCTTAAATTTTACTGTAGTTTATTGTGTGTTTATTAAAATAGTGAATGACCCGTTTTTAAAAAATAATACCCAGCATGATCAATTAATGTATCCTTAGCCTGCTGAAGTACTAAGGTGCCCATTTGCCTTTGATTTTGATGGGAATTAGAGTCAAATCCCTCGTTTTTCTGGGAGTTTTTGAAGGTGTTTTTTTTTTAATATTTTCTTTGTATATTTTTGTCTTAGTCCTAACTGTCTGATTTACTACAAGACCACTTTTAAAAAGTTATAAAATTCTTTTATTTATCTATCTAATAAATATCATATTTATTTACCTAATAATTTAACTCAAGATGAAGAGTAGATATATAAAGGGGGTTTTGTTTTTGTTTTTTTCTTTTCCCCTAATAGCAGTGGAGGAGGTGGTGGCGGTGGAGCAGGTCGTCGTCGGGACTCATATTATGATAGGGGGTATGACAGAGGATATGACAGATATGAAGAATATGACTACAGATACAGGTATCTAATCTTTATTTTGTTTCTGGAACAGTCGATTTGTTGAAAAGTTGGAAGACAAAACTCATTATTCGGTTTGTAGCAATATTCTGCATTCGTGCCTGTTATGTGTTAGAGCCTCATTCCCTTGGGTTTTGTGGGATTAAAGTAGTCCGAATCTTCAGAGTTTATGTAGTTTGGTTTTTCTGTTGGGCAAGGGGTTAATTTTGCTGTGTGAAGGAGGTGTGGAGCATGTACCCCAGGAATCAAGTGGACAGATAAAAAGGGAACTCATTTTTCTATGCTGTATATAGAACCAGGGACAGCTGATACACACTGCTGTTTAAAAAGGGATTATTTGTAGATGGGATTTTTAATGCTTGACATTTCATAACCATCTTGCTGTTTTGAAAGTTATCTGGTTTCAGAGAATGTTGTTCAGCAAGAATTGTAGGCATCTGGAAAAGCACTTCATGTGTTTGTAGGGCTAGTGAGAGTTTATTAAATTCTTTGTTTGGGAATATCTTAGAGTTTAAACACATCAAATAGAGAAATATAAAAGCATTTGTTAAATAACCATAAGCCACAGCCAAATAAAGCAGAAATCATTCATGCAGGCCAAGTCTTTCAGTGCTGAGGAAGTGGTTCTGTTCTGTAGAAGTGGTGTGAATAAGGCTTCTTTCATAATGGATGTTGTTTGGTTTGTTTTTTAATTTCCTTTAAAGGAGACGATCACCATCGCCTTATTATAGTCGATACCGATCGCGATCAAGATCCCGTTCCTATAGTCCAAGTAAGTAATACAAGCGAATAAACAGAATCTGGCTGGCATAAACATTGTTATATGAATTGATCAATGGGAATTCTGAATCTGAAAGCAAAAAAAGCTGGACACAGTTAAGCTGAGATAATGTGTACTGTTAGTTTATGGTTGTGTAATTAGCAATTGTGTCATCTTTTGTTTTTTTTTTTCCAGGGCGCTACTGAAGATCAGAAGTGTTACAGTTGAGGACTTGATTTTTAAATACAGAGTTCAGATCTTTAGCATCCCTACTGCTTTCCCTTCCATCTTCCCTTTCTTGTCCTCCCTCCAGCTCTTTCACAAGTCTTTGGTTCATTTAGAATATACATATTTTCAGTTGAAGTATTCCTATTTTCCATCCCTTCTTATTGTAATACTCTTAAATATTGTAATTGTTGTAGTTTTTGTGTAGTAAAACATCTTGAGCAAAAGGAAATAGAGAACCCCAAAGTGCTGATACATTTTGGAAGTCATTCCTATTTCGTTTTTAAAACAGTTGGACTCCTGACTAATCAGAAGAGAGCATTGATATTTTTAAAGCTTGCATGTCATATGTAGTATACACACTCGGATACTTTAACATAAACCTGCATTTCCAAGTAACTTGTTAATCTTTCTGTTAAAATGTTTACCTATTACTTTGATAAACAAGTAATGACTTTGAGCCTTTTCTGTAATGATAAATTTGCTTAGATAGTCATGAACCAGAGGATTTTTTTTTAATATTTTTTTTTTCCGTCAAGTAGTTGCTTTAAGAGTAGACTATTTGAGCTAGATCAGAATTTGATATTTGACTGACTGGGAGAATAGATCCTTGTACACTCAAAATTAAGGCTGTGTGTTTTATAGAAAAATGTTTCTGGATTGCTACACAGTGGATAGCAGTTGAAATTAAAATTGTTAAATTCCTGGGGTCTTTGTGGTACTTGGTTGGATATTTTCCCTTAATTGGTGCAGGAAAAAAATATTTATTGAACATAGCAATTAGTTATATAATTTGCTGTTCATGAAAGAAAAAAATCGCCAACTTTTTGGTATTGAAATAATGTTGGAGCAAGTTTTGTTTCCAGTCCTTTTTGAACTTTTGGAAGTATGGATGGAAAAACCTACAGCTACATGTAAACCTTTTTTCCCCCTCAATAAAAGTTAAGTCCACTGATACTGTGGTTTCTTGTCTTTCGTTCTACATGTTGTGTCACTTTGGAGTATAGGTTAAACAATACTTAGTACTGGGGTATGGATGATAAAAGGCAGCTTTTACCTGTCTTTTCAAGAACCTTGTCTTCCCTGAGAATCACTGTGTGATTATATGGGATGGCTAAGCAGAGTGAGTAGTTCAGCTTTCTCTTGTGCCATCCTTGTCACTTGCTAGAGTTGTGGTGAGATGGTGGAATCAGAGAAACGCTGCTGACTGTTTAGCTTTCTGGCAAGTGGCTGGTTGAATGTTGATGTTGCCACCGCAAAAGGAATATGACCACAAAGCCATTGCAGCAAATTTTCATCCTGATCGTCAGGGAAGGCCACCAAAAGAGTTTGTCATGATTTTAAGAGGGTAAGTGTATGAAATGTAATTGTATTAGCAATTTCTGAGTGTTGGTGCCAGGAACTATTAACAGGTAGTTAAAAGAAACACTAGCACACATCTTAAAGTCTGATAGAATATGCCAGGAGAAATTGATGACAAAACAAGTTCCAACTGGTTACTGCTCAATGCCTTTGAATCCATGATGTTTTATCTGTAAATTGCAGTTGAAAATTCTTAGTAAATTGAAAGCAGAGAAGCTGAAACACTGGAGTTAAATCTTTCAACTCTAATGTGAATTTACCAGTATTTATTTCTGATTCAGACAAATAAGGAAATGTTAAGAAAATTGTTCTCTCTAAACCAAAGTCCCAATAGCACATGATAAAGCACTGTTGGTGTATTTAATTTTGGTTTTGTTCTTTCCAAACATGGTTAGCCAGTGTCACACCCAGGCACAAGAAGGGGTGGAAAGAGGATCCAGTGAACTACAGGCCCATTGGCCTGACGTTGGTGCCCAGGATGATTATGGAGCAGGTGTCTTGAGTGCCATCACACATACAGGACAAGCAAGGTAGGGCCATGAGGCCCTACCAACATGGGTTTAGGAAAGGCAGGTCCTGCCTAACTGACCTGATCTCCTGTGACCTGGTTACCCACTTAGTGGAAGCGGGAAAGGCTGTGGATCTTGTCTAGCTAGACTGTAGCAAGGCCTTTGATAGATACTGTCTCCCATGGCATTCTGCTGGAAAAGCTGATAGTCCCATGGTTTGGTGCACCCTTCACTGAGTGCAAAACAGTCTGGATATCTAGCCCTGGAGGGTGGAGGGGAATGGTGCCACATCCAGCTGTTGGCTGATGACGATGACAAGAGGTTCCCCAGGGCTCTGCACTGGGACCAGTCTTCCATGTCTCTATCAGTGATCTGGATGAGAGGATTGAGTGCATCCTCAGCAAGCTTGCAGAAGATGGTGATTTGGGTGGGCGTGTTGATCCGCAAGAGCGTAAGAAGGTTCTGCAGGGGGATCTGGACAGGCTGGATCAATGGGCTGAGGTGCAGTAAGGTACAGTGTAAAGCTCTGCACTTGGGTCACAGCAAGCCCAGGCAGTGCTACAGGCTGGGGGCAGAGTGGCTGGAAAGCTGCCTGGCAGTAATGGACCTGGGGCTGCTGGTCCATAAGCTGGCTGAACGTGAGCCCAGGCGACCAAGGCGGCCGGTGGCAGCCTGGCTTGGATCAAGGATAGCGTGGCCAGCAAGATCAGTGATTGTTCCCCTGTACTCAGCACTGGCAAGGCCACACCTCGAATCTTGTGGCCAGCTTTGGGCTCCTGAGTTCAAGAAAGGGTTGAATGTTGGANCAGGCTCAGGGAATTAGGATAACAAGGACTGAGAGAGAGGTGGCTACTTAGTGCAATTTATGGTATTTGTGGCCTGTAATTGTCAAGGCTTCAGAAGTTGTATTCACCAGCTAGGGAGCAGTTCAGCAAATAGGTTGCCTGGAAGCTGAAGGAGTGTTGCCGTACTTAGCTTGGAGATTGTTGCTTCCAACAGATACATCTGTCAACCTAAACATCCTACTTAGCATGAGTCCATATAAAGTTATTGGTGGTAGCAGCATTGTATTACGTGGTTCATTTTGTGCTTCACGTTCAGTGACATAAGGCGGCCCACTTGAAGAACAGGTGAAAGTGGTAATTCTTACTGTCCTGGACATACTTGTAGATGTCTGAAATGTATGAATAATTGTTGGACTTAATTGGCTATCTCTAAAACTGGCAGTCCTGAAAAGGAAAGGGTAATTTGCAGCTGTTTCCTCATTTGAGGGTGGGGTTTTGTTGGTTGGTTTGTTGGTTGGGTTTTTTAGCTGAGATCACTTGGGTAGAGGTCTCTGCATTAGCAGGGGGTTTTTTTAACTTTTGTGGCTTGCATTCTCCCCAGGAATGGGAGTCTCATCTCTGCTTTGTTGAGAATGGATTCAGGAACACTGTTTCTTTAAATTCCAGGTTCTGTATATGAAATTAATTACCCAAAGTAATTTTTACACTGTTTCTGCAAACACAGCTACTGAGACATGCATACTTTTCTCTAGACATTTTTGTACTTTTAGTCCTAGGTGAATTCTTAAGTGTAGTCAGAACTCTGAACAAATACTACACTTTTGCAACAAAGTGAAAACAAGTCAACCTAAGTAAAAACCCCTTGATATTACTCTGTGCTAGTACACAAGAAGCTGAAATTCAGAATGAACTGCAGGGAATATTTAAATACTGACTTTAGACAAACCTGACATTTATCTAGGTTTATGTATAGCCTCAATTCTAGGCGTAGCCTAGAGAATGCAAGATAACACTTGCTCTCAAATATGCCATGTTCCCAAATGCTTCCAAGAAGTGGCCACAAGAAGTTCACAACAGCTGCTACCCAGGCTAGTCGGAGACTGTTTGTAATGGAAAATTTGCACCCGATGACAACAGTTAAGAGACATACTGGTTTACATGTGGAGACAGATTACCTTCCAAGAGAGGTGTGTGTATGAGGACAATGTACGTGAGATGAAGTTTATTAAGACTGTTGTTTAGACATTTGTCCTATGTAACTATACTCCAAATCTGTAGTGACATTAACATTTGGTATTGCAGTACTCAGCAAAGCATTTGACTGTGGTGCTGCATGATGTGGAAATGGTGAGGCCCAGGCAGCTAGAGCATGCTTTTTGGGAAAGCACCTTCTGCTGCATGGCTTCACAAAGTAACAACAGGTCAGGCAGACGTAAAACCACTGCCACCCTTTACTATCAGTCTGCTTAGCTGCTGCAGTTCTCTGGAAAAAATGTGAATAACTGGAGAAGAAAAACAATCTGGGACAAACGTTTTCTATTGCTTTCAACAAAAGCAATTTTTTTTTTTTTT
>VZUA01097959.1:1289-20038 GCA_013401035.1 Horornis vulcanius | reverse complement strand
TTTTTTTTTTTTTTTTTTTTTTCTGGGCAAATGATGTGAAGGAATTTCCCTCATTCTCACAGTTACTGCCCTTGCCTTTTAGACAGCATCATAAAGGAGAACACAAAATGCACTTAAGCCACCTCACCTGCAGTACCTGTAGATAATTTCTTGCTTGCTCACATTTTACTTCTGCATAAAATTTTTCAAGTAGCACTGCATCTGTACATGGACAGGTAGGTGCTGTTAGGTTAGCTGAGGAATGTTTCTTCTGTATTTCGTACCCTTGTATTTGTAAATACAACACTTTTATCAAGTAAAGGTAGAAAACAGTTTGCCTAAAGTAGGTCAGTATGTCCAGAGAGCACAAAAAATACCATCATCATACTTCCTCAGTTTGAGGTAACTTGTTATTAAACTAGAACAAATAAACCCTAATACTTTTCCTTCTATTGCTTTAGAGAAGTTGAAATGTTCATTAGAACTGGCAGATACACTAATGGCCTTGGAAAGGCTACAAGCCACTTCAGCGGGTTTGTTGCTTAATTTCCTGAGGAGGTGAGAGACCATCTTACACAGAATGATTTCTCAACCTTTGTGGTAGCAACTGAGGCTACTTTTTTGATATCTAATGGTAGATCTCTTACATTCAAATAGCAACTAAATTGTTTTGGCAGAACATGAATGAAGATCTTTGTCGACAAAGGTCTGCAAACCTTTCTTTCAGTCAGTTCTTAACAAGCAGCTATGGTGCAAATAATTGTCCCACTGTGCAAAAGGCTAGTGGTGCTTTCTATGCAAGATTGTTTTTTAAGCTTAAAACGTAGCTGTTTCTGTGTACCCCCTTTTTTCTCTTTTTTCTTTTGTTTTTGGTGGAGCCTTCCAACTGTGAAGGTATCTAATATATTAGGGATCAATGGGGAATTGTGGTTACCAAGAGCCAATATTGGAGTAACTGTTCCACCAGTCTGATCTGTTATTCCACCCTCGTTCTTCTTCCAGTACTGCATTAGGACAAGGATGTACTCTCTGCACAGCATCTCAAGTTCAGTAATTTTGAATCTGCCAAAACTTCCAGGCTCAATTTTTTCATGCTGACCCAGTCCCATAATACTTGGATTATAGCAGCAGTAGTAAGCAACACAGGCACAAGGTAATCCTCCACCATGTTTCTTTGTCTTTCAAGATTGACCCCAATTAAAGTACAGACAGAGTACACCTCAAGTAGCTTTCAGGTGTATCACAGAGGCTTATATAGATCTTTATATTTGCTTTAAATAAATAAATAAAATCTCTAACTGGGGTAGAACAGTGGATCAGTTCTGTGTGGAGTCCAGTCTTGCAGCTCTCTAGATGGAGGAACCATGGGCTGTCTGGACCCCTTTTTCTCACCGTTCCATTTTTGCTGCTGTTCTCAGCATGATAAGTAGCCTGTCTTTTGCCAGTTTGGTTTTTGGATCCAAGGTTATGAGGGAGATGTGTATTTTCAGTACTACCTCAATAGTTTAAGATGGCCCTCTTTGTCTCATGGTAGAAATCCCATAAAACTCATGGAGATAAAGATAACCTGATGGATGGCTAAAGTTAACTGATGTTTATACCATATATGATGCTGGGATTTAATAATTTGCAGTGCCTCTACTGTCTTTTACAGGTTCTGTGGAAGCAGATGCCTAACTCCCACAGCAGTGCAGGAGAGAGGAACCATGGAGCATTGATTACTAAATCACTGTTGATGATACATGATTCCACTACACTAACAACACACATCATTACAAATATTGTCTAGTATCTCATCTCACAATAAACACACAAACTACCTTCACCAGGGAACATTCAATGGGTTGATGACTCTCACGTGCACAGCTGGGATATTTTGGTGTGATCTGAACTGTAGGATGGCAACAGAATGGAGGACTTTGCCAGCCAGCAGCTGTCTCCTGCGTCTCACCTTTCACAGTCCAACATGCTTTCCTATTTCCCTCTAACATTCTATTCCATATTTCTGGTCTCCTCCTTGATCTAGATGTCAGCTTTCCCCTTTCTCCGAACCACTGGATTCGGTGCAGGATTGGGCAGAGAGGAATATCATCTAGGGAACAAAAAGATGATCTCTTTCACACTGAAAAATCCCAGATGCCAAATCCCATGGTTATTTTACTGCTGAATTATGTCTGGTTGATGATCCTCTCTTCCAGACAGAGCAGCTAATTTGGATTTCTGTGTTGTATCTTTAACAATTTTGTGTGGTAAATGCTTAGGAACTGGAACTCTTAGGAACNTAAAAAAAAAACAAACCAAAACACAAACAAGCAAACAAACCCCCTCAAAAATCCCCCAAAACAATTATCTTCACCCCCACAAGAAAAAACCACCCCAAGCCCCAAAGATTTTACAGTGCATCAAATACAACTTCAGTCTGACAATTTATAGTTCTAGGAGGCATGAATATTTTTCTTCCTTCAGAGCAACTAATTCACTTTAGAGGAAGGTTAATTACAGGTAGCCAAGCTTCCCATTAGCTAAACACTGACTTGCCCAGCTGCTGCCCCTAGCCAGATGTGGGGTTGCTGCTCCGCACCTCTTGCTCTCACTGGCTCTGTTCTCCCCCCACTGCAAGGTGTGGAGCACAGGAGAGTGTGCTGAATGCTCTGTTCTTCTTAGCAGAGAGGGGAAAAAAAGCAGAGATAACTAACAGGTCCTAACCTGCATTTCACATTCCAAAGCCTTTCTTCTTCGTGTAGCAGCGGACAGCTGAACAGGGAAGTGCCAGCCTCATCCCACTGGACCATGTCCAAAGGAACATCTAGCAGACCTGCTGCCTCTTTAGAGCAGGTGAGGCAGGGTTATTTGCCGAGCTGAAGACCAGATTCTTTCTTGTGTCTAAGTGTCCTTCATATGTTTACAACAAATATAAGTAGTATTTAAAGTGGCTGATGCCAAATCTTCTGCTTGAGCAGTGACAGTAGCACAAATCGCCACAGCTGTTGCTGTGCAGCCAGCCTGGCCCTGAACATCCCTCCAGTGCAGCTGGCTCTGCCAAGGGTGAGTGTGATGCCATCACACCCACTGCTGGCACTTCAGAGAAGAGGTAGCAAGAGCAAAACTTCACTAAAAAACCCCCAAAGTCTCTGGCGCTGGGCTCACACCCAAAGTAGAACGTAAAGTGTAGCGGCTTTTATTATTTTAAAATTAAACATTCTATCAAAGTCTAGATTTCCAGTCTGTTTTATATACAGTGTGTTTAATTTCTACCTACTGGAGACTAGCAGGGAACCCATTCAGCAACTTGTCATAGAAAGGAGTTAAGAACAATAGATCTTGTACTGCAAAATATAAAAAGACAGAACCTTATGGAAGTTTACAACTGGACTAAATACTCGTATAGCTGAAAATATTCCCTGGAAAGGAAAATTCATACTGGGATTGAGTCACCTGATGTGGTGGGAATGTAGGAGAACTGGACGGGTGCATGGGTAACCTTGGAGAGAAGATTTGCTCTCAGGTTTCCACGTATGAAGATGAAGTTAATAAATGCTCTTCTTCCAGTGTTTTTTTTTATTTTGTCTGTTCCAGCTTCTGAAGATGGTGGGCGATTTGCAAGAGGATCTGTGAAAGATGATTAAACAACGTTATATAATCGAAAAATAAGTTTATTATAAAGTCTAAGCTAGTAATGACAGATGCAGAACACGTGAGAGTTGCCTCATGCA
This sequence comes from Horornis vulcanius, assembly GCA_013401035.1. Lineage (NCBI taxonomy): Eukaryota > Metazoa > Chordata > Aves > Passeriformes > Scotocercidae > Horornis > Horornis vulcanius. The sequence continues at coordinate 16,346 of VZUA01097959.1, read as the reverse complement.
CAGGGATAGCCTTAAGGACTGAGCTGTCTGGTCCCAAGCAGATGTCACAGGAGATGAGTTTTCAGAGGATCCAGTTCTGGAACTAAAAAATTCAAGAGGTTTCTTTCTCATGTGGATTCAGAAGATGAAGGAACAGAGAGCTTTCTTCAGCTGGAGGAAGGGGTTGAGCCCTATGTCCCGGTGCATGCTTATCTCACTCCACCTGTGATGTCCCCAGTCCAGTGCTGGTGAGGCAGCCACAATTAATTTAGGTCTTCAAAGCCAGAGAACCTGAGATCTTAACCACAGAAATCAGAGCACTCAGGACAGTGGTTATCCCTGGTTTAATCAAAAAGCAGTTGTACAGCCCAGTCTAGAGGCTGATCATACAGTCTAAACCTCCCACCAGCAGCACCCAAGTGGGTTTTGGCTCACTTTCCCCTACCAACAACCCCTTAACTCCTCACTGTCAAACAGGGTCCCTGGGCTGCAGCTGTTCCCCACCTTGAAATCTGGGGGACTGCTGTGGGCACAGTCTGGGTGCTCCTCTACCCACCCCCAGCCCTAGGAAAGACAAAACATTCTCCCATTTCTCTGCTGCCAAAGCTGAGGGTTGAGGATTTCTAAGCTTGAAGACCTCCTGGAGCTGAGCACTGACTGATGCCAGCCAGGAGCACCTTGGGGATTCCCCATCCTTTGCTCTCCCAGTCCCAGGTGAAGAGGGAGAGAAATGTGCTCCGTCAGAGACCCAGCAGCTCCATCACCTGCTCTGGGGCAGCTTCCAAATCCACCAGCCACAAGCCCAGCTGCTCCAGTGGCTGTCTGAGCAGGTAGGATTGGAGGTAATTGGAATTGTGTTTGGGCTGTGGGAAGCAGAAGTATTTAGAAAGCTTGAATTGTGGCCATCTTGTTGTTTGAATCCTTTGGGAAGCAGGTGCTACTTGTGCTCCAGATTTTAATTTCTTTTTAAATGGCCAGAGGAGTCCAGAAATGAATGAATTAAAAAGTTCATTTTTTCCTCATGAGGGTCCCTGGTGCCCATGTCTGACAGGGAAGCACAGAGAAAGAGAATATATGTCTTCTTCTGCCCCCTTCCTTCTGTGCTTAACCCCTGCCTTGCCATGCCTCCAACCTTTTCTTTTAAGTTTGAGAAAGATATTTCTGTGTTGCACCTGTGAAGAAGACTCAGTGGAGCCTTCATCCAAGGCATGCTGCAGTACAGCAGTGGCTCCAGGCAAGCCTGCACAGAATGGAGGCTTGGACCCCATTCCTCTCTGGGCTGTGTCCAAGTGGAACACCAGGTGATATTTTGGCACCTCCACGTGTACCTCGAGATGAGCAAGGTGCTGCTGGCTCTCTGTGCCTGTGTGCATCTCAGCTGCCTCCAAAAGCAGAAATGCAGAGGTGTTCACTCAGACCCTGGTACGGTAACACAACCAGGTCAAATACTGTCCAGACAGCACACTTGTAATCCTGAGGGGAGAGACAAGAAGCATGAAATCAAAAGGCTGACACCTGGCTAGAATGTATCAAAACCTTAAACTGGGAAAACTTTGAATGAAATCATTTTATCTGAATTACCAAACTGCAAGAAGAAACAACTTCTCTGGGGGGTAGTGGATTTCCAGCCACTCACAGAGAGGAAGTCTTCATTGCCTTTTGGAACTGCACAACCAGGGATGCAAAAGCAGCACCTGCCTGCTTTTTTTCTTTTTTTCTTTGTGACTGTTGCATTCTTTGACTAAGAATATCATTAATCAATTTAATTAACTAATAGAAGTAGGTAGCTGGGAAATTGCTAAACCTATGAAGGATATGCCTGTTTTTTAAATGAACTCCCCACAGTAGGCAGATTACTTGCTTATTTCTTCCTTTACCATCTTCAAAATATTTTTTCACAGGTGAACATTTTACGGTTCACAGTTTTTCTGACTCTAGTTGTGGCCACAGTGGGACAAGTGTGGAGGAACCAGCCAAATGAAAACTTTGCTAAAATTTACAGCAAAATGAGCAAACCAAACCTTTTCAAAAAGCAAAACCTTTGTTTTCTATCCCTCTGCAAGGGATCCTGAGCCCAAACTCCATGAACAGAAGAGCTGATGGTTTTGCACTAACCTGCCTCAGAACATTGGGGTTCCCACGCAGAAATGTACCTCTGAGGAGATGGAGAGCTTTAACATCAGCTTTGGAGCTTAGCAGGGAAAGAAAGCCACTGTCAGAGAAAGGTTTTGTTTAATGAGATAGGCACCACAGAGATCTGGAGGAGGCAGATCTACAGACAATGCCACGGGGAAGACTCCTGCAGTAAGGCTGGAGGTGAGAGTTAGGTTATTGATGGCGATACATGAACTCTCATGTCCTGCCCTTAGTGATATAAGTCACTCAAAAATTTTTCTTATTGCTCCTCTTTGGCATGAGGAGAAAAACAGTGACTCCTTTCCCCTATCATGTGGTCAGAAACCTACTGACAATCCACAGGAATTGGGACCCCTCCTTCCTGGCAGAACACAGCAAAAGTGAGTGGGGGAGCAACTCCTTGTGTCACTGGAGGCAAGACCTCAGCTTTTGCTTGTCTGAATAGGACCAAAATCTGTTCCAGCCTGGATCCAACCTCTCTGATCTCTTAAAACACATCTTCATCTTTTTTTCTTGATCTGAACTTCTGTTTTTTAAGGGAATTTTGTTGGCAACTCCCTTTGTCTTAGAATAGGTGCAAATTCTTAAATTCCTGTGGCAACTGTTAGTCTGCTGAAACAGAGGTGATATAATGAGAAAGCAGGAGAAAGAGCAGGATGGAGAAGAGGAAAATGGGAGCAGGAATGTATCCATTCCACAGCTTGTTTCCTGGAGAAAACTGCAGCAGCTTGTGACTTGCTAGAGCAATATACTAGGAAAGGGCAAAACAATGTGTAATGTTTATGTTAAAAAAAAACCTAGTGAGGTATAGCCATCCTCAACAGACAGGGTTTTTTTTATATAAAGTGTAGTAACCTTCTAAATGACAATGCTTGGTTCCAAGTCCACACTGCCTGGACTAATCACTCATAGAGACTCATCTGCTTTTCCCTCCTCTGCCCTGAAAAAAAGCACTGAATACCATTTTTAAACAGCAAGCTTCCAAGGTGTCACCGGTGTTATCCTCTAAAGTAAGCAGCCCAAATGACCAAATATCCCCTTTGAGACAGTGTCACTCTGTCTCTGCATACAGATGGTCTGTGTTGCCCTGAGAAAAAGCTGGGCTGCCTTAACAGAGTATAAGCAGTGCAGGTCTGATGGCTTCCCACCTCTGCACTGTCTCCTGAGTTTGAGACAGTTTTGCCTCTTGGCTTCTGCCACTGCCGGTTCAGCCACTGGGTATGTGAAGTTAAGCAAAACCTCTGACACTCCAAGCATTTAAGGTAACTTTTTTTAGATAACCAAGTATTTTTACATTAATAAAACTATTCCCTATGTTAATTTTTTGGCAGAAGGCTGAAGAAGTAGAAAAGTGCCTCAGGAGTGCTCTAGCTGTTGAGTGCTGGGACCTTGCAGCACACAAGTTTGTGTGCCCTTGCAGCCTTCATGAGTTTGGAAACACTTGTTCCTTGAAGGTGATTTGAGTACAGGATTCTCCCTTTAGTCCATACACTCTTACAGGAACAGTGGTTCCAGAGGTGTAACTGGGATGTCTTATGAGCACCAAGTTATTAAGGTGTTTGATGGGCAGGAAAGCTATGTGTATCACTGGACACTGTAAAAATCCCTCCAGCTTCTGCAAGAGCTTGCTCTCTCTTGGGGATTGGTCTGGATGAATTTTTCTGCACCACCTCATTTCTTACCCCTTCCCCACTTGTCCTGTAAACCACATGGAGGAGAGAGCATAGGGAAAACATCCTGGGAAGCACAGCAGAAAGCTCATGGTTCCTGCCCTGATGGGTTTCATGTTTGCCTGGCTCAAACCTACAGTAACAACCCTCCAACACCTGTGGTGTATGGTGTCACAGTGATCCCTGTCTCACCCAGGAGGAGCACCTGGCTTCCACCCCCTGCCCTCCCAGCTTGTCCAGCCTCACGGTGCCAAGGGAGGAGCTGTGTCTCCTGCCAGCACGAGCTTGTGACCCAGCCCAGCATGTCATCCTGAGGCTGCAGGTGATAAATTATGGCTTCCTCTGGCAAAGTCTGTGTCCCAAAGATGAAACTCATTCCTCCTACAACTTCTTGAGGAAAACGTAAATCGCAGCTGCTGCTTCTGTTGCAGCACACTGCATGGGGAAGCTTAGCAAATCCGAGGAAGGGGGTTGCTCTCGTCTCTGGCTGAACCAAGAGCAGCTGTTGACGTATCCAGTTCTGGGCTTCAGCACCCACCTACCCCATTGGGACTGCTGAAATGGATATGGGGAGGTAACCAGGGTCTAAGAGCAGCATCCCTGCTCATCTCCTGCTGAGCCTGGCTAGCGGCAGAGAGGATTTCCACTTGAATACCTACCCAGAGAGCTAAAATCATCCTCTGCGGCATGTGGAAATATAAACCTTCCTTTTCCCGCCTGCTAAAGCCACCTGCTCTTGTCCCCTCCTGCTTTCTACTTTTAGCTCATTAGTTCCACTGTGACTACACTCTGCTGTCTCACTGCCTTTTACTGAAGGCACGTCACGGGCAACTGAATGTATCTGAGCAGCTGTTTGACCTGCTTGCTGCTGAAAATCAGCACGGGCCAGTCTTGAGTCCCTAATTAATAACAGCCCCGGGGAAGAAGCAGCCACAAAAACTCTGACAGCTCCAAACACTGCCAAGGTCTTTTTGTCACACTCTCCTTTCTAAAAGTTGGGTTTGTTGATCCTTGTGGGTCCCTTCCAACTCAGGATATTCTCTGATTCTCTGATTCTCTGATTTCTAACTTGTTTGGAGTAAGAAAGATGAGCCTCCATGGCTATAGTGATAATTTTATGAGTTAGCTTCTTAAATATCAGCATGACAACAGCTCATTGAAACTTGCTGCCAGCTTACTTTCTTGATGGTGATCTCCATGCAAAAAAAAAAAACTTCCCATAATCTTTTACTAATCAGGAGGAATGTTAGTAGAACTCTGAGGAGGTACCCAAGAATTTCCAAAATTTCACCAGGTGCATTGGATCAGGCTTAATCAGGAAAGGCTCCCCTTTGATTCTTTTCCTTTGCTGGGAAGGTGGTCTTCCCCTCTAACTGGACAAAGTGTTGTCTAAACCAGCATCATCTTTATAATCGAAGTACAGGTCCTACTTGGCAAAGATAGAAGAAGAGAACTGTTGTGTAAAAGAGAGAGATGGGGAGGATTTGCCAGCCATTTGGGCGTGTGGCAAAAGCTAAATGGCATTAGTGAGCTTCAGCAGCAGCAGGAGTAATGAATGCACCGGAAGTGAGGAGAGAAAGGAGGTGTAAGGAAGGAATTTCCTGTTGCTTTGCTAAACCACACTGGAATGTGGGCAAGGAGAGGGGAAAGCAAGGTACAAGGCTGAGGACAGAAGTGCAAACTGGAAAATTCAGAAATTGCTCAGGAAGTTACAAGAGGGAAGGGAAGGGAAGGGAATACTGGATTCAAGAATTTGGAGAGAAACAATTTGTAGAAAAGAGGATATTCTGGGGCACACCATGAGACAAACACACTGTGGAGCAGGTGGATGTGGAAATTTTGTAGTCTCTGCCTGTGAAGAAGAGTGAGACTGAGCAAGATGAAGATGAAAATGAAGAAGAAATTATGTTTGTCCAAGAAGTCACTTCTGGCAGTGGATGACTCTGCCTGGAGCTTTGTGTTTTATCCACTTTCTGCAACCAGTGCTAAGACTTTCCCTCCTGCTAATCCCTCTCTGTTACCTCGTCTCTCTGCAGCACTGTCACCTCCTCATTTCCAGCTGCAGTGAAGATTCTTATTACAGAAAGTTGATTTGTGATGAATCCATTTGTATGGTATATTGCTGAGTACAGACTATTAACATTTGAATCAATAACCATGGAACTTGTAAAATTACATAAACAGCAGAGAGATTTGCAGGGAGGAGAAGGTGATGTTTACAGTCCTTTAAGTCATTAATAAAGAAGCAAAAGTTCAGTTCCAGAGTGAGCTACAGAAAGAGTTTTATTTTTCTTCTTGCAGCTAACACAGTGTTTTTCTTCTGGAGTCAGACCACTCTTCAGTTACTGAGTGAACAATATGGATTTTTGACTACTGCTCTCCTCCTTTTTTTGCTTTCCTTTATGCTGGCATGAATTTGCTCTTCCTGTCAGACATCGGTTACTGCAAACCCACAAAGATCTCATCTGCTTTTAACTTCCTCCTCTGAGCTCAGGGTCTGCACTGCCTCTTCTCCTGCATAGTGCCAATTTCTTGCCTCTGCTGTAGCCAGCCAGTGCTTCAGAGCTGCCTGAGCTTCAGAGCATGCTGACCCCAGCATTTCCATCAGCAGCAGCTTCCTGAGCCCACAGCTGCTCCACCCAAACCTCTGGTGAGACGTTTCCACCACCAAAGTCCTGCTCATGTGAGACCAGTCATCAAAATAGAGTTGTAAGGTATCTGAGCACGTTTTTCAAGAACAATCCCATGAAGAAACTGCTCAAGCATACAATATTGAACCAGTCTTTCACTGCCCCTTGGGGCTGCTTCTCTGCTGCCCTCCAAAATCCAGTTTGAACTTACAGGGATTCCCTAAAGCAGTAAAGCTCCAGCAAAGCCTGACACTCACCAAATCTGTTCTCAGAGGCAAGTGGGAACCCTGCAAATGGGAAAACCTGCATGAGGAGTTTATCATCCCATAGTTCATTGCCTAAATGGGTTTGCAGAGGGATGGAGGCACAGAATAATGTTTGGTGAGGAGAAGAGGGGAGAGAGGCAGGTAGAGAGACAGGGAGACAGATAATAACAGCTGGGGAAAGAAAACTGGGTGGAAGATGAAGATCAAGAGTTATAAAGGGAAGGAGGGGGTAGAAAAGAAATCCAGAAGAATCAGAAAAGGCATGGCTACAAGTTGGGCAAAGAGTAGAGAGTGAGTAGGAAAATAAGCAGCACCAGAGGTTTGTCACGCTTTTCCTGTGTAAATACACATCAAACTTCACGACTAGCTGCCTGTGTTGAACAGCAAGGATTCTGTTGCCCTGAAAATGAGAATGTGAAGGCACCAGGAAGGATAGGACTATATTTCATTAAAATAAGAGATTCTGAACAGGTCTGCAGGGACTGTGCCAGTACCCTGGTAGGGCTGAATCCAGCCTGTTTGTGGGATTCAGCTCCCACAGGGTGACTTGCTCTCTGGATTAGAGCTTGCTACCCTTTTCCCTTTGGCTTTTGCTGGCAGAAAAGGAGACATTCTTAAAATCTTTGTCCAGGACATCAGTCTTTCTGAGATCAGGTTTACCTACAGTACTTGGGAAGAATGATGTGTTTTATCTATGCAGGGATGTGAAATCCACTTTCTTGGGAACCACACATGTACACACTCTTCTTCCTCTGTCTCCACTATCTTCAACACCACAAAGAAAATGTGAGGAGCCAGCATCCCTGCTAGGGGCATATGTCTGAATAGGCACAAGCTTAATAATGTCCCAATTTAAATATGTATAGAGCCAAGTGTGAATTGTTAATGCAAAAGCCCGCACATGCTCAAACATTTTGGGGCGGTTTGGCTTTTCCTTGGCCGTGAGGTTGGGGCATCTTTCGCGAGGTCAGCGCAAAGGAAAATACTGGTGTCTTCTCTTCTCCCACTGCTTGGAAACCGGGATCTCTGTTGTCTTTATCCCCGGTCTTTTGTGGCTACTGCGAAGGAGCATCTTCCAGAAGGCACCGTGTGCTTGTCCTCCAGCGGCTGATGCCCTCCCGGCCCTTTTCCAGCCGGGGGCCCCCCGCCGCAATCTGCCGGCACTCCACGACCCCGGCGCGGGCAGGGGCTGGGGGCGGGGGCGGACGGGGCTGGGNAGGCAGCCCCGGGCCGCCCGCAGCCGCCCCGCCCCGGTTTGAAGCGGGGGCTCCCCGGTTTGGTGCGGGCCGAGCGGGGTGCGGGGCTGCGGGCGCTGCCGAGCTTCCCCGGCGCCGCCGGCTCCGCCGCGCATCCACGCCTGCGGGCCGAGCCTCACGCGTCCTTCCAGTGCGTGAACCCCACCCAAAGAAAGCATCCGACGGAAGCGGCTGTCGGAGGGAAGGGAGCCCGGAGGTGAGCCCGCCAAGTGCCCGACACCCCGAAGCCATCAGGCCACCTTTGCGCCCACAGCCCCGCTCTCCGCTGCTGCCCGCCCACCGCTCCCGCATTCCCGAGGAGTCCAGAGCGACGTCAAGCCCCGGCACCGGCTGGCTCAGCCCAGCCCCAGCCCAGCCTCAGCCCAGCCTCACCAGCTCAAGCCCCTTCCCCAGGCTGATGCCCTTCCTGTCGACTCCCAAATGAGCCTGTTCTCCACACGTTGACAGGCTCCTTATTTAATCGTTAGGTAGCAACTCTTGCAAAGGAAAAAAAGGGAGGAGAGGGGAGAGCATCTTCTATTAATTTTATAAGCCTCCCCACTCGTGTTTTGGGTACATCACAGTGTCCTTGCTGTCTACGCCCCACTGGACATAGGTGGACTCAATGCACCCCAGAGTTTTCTATTCAGCAGGAAGGGAATAGTGTCCATGTAAACCCAAGTTTTTTACTGTCCTTACGTTATCTCTTTGTTTGGCCACGTGTTTGCAGAACCTATTTTATGATCCCGTAAATGCCATGAAATCTGTGGGGTTTCAGCAAGTAGTGCATGTTTCTACCTAGCTTCCAATCAGGGAATTCCAACGTAAACCAGGAACAGAAAAAAATATACATTTTGAAATTAAAATGGTGTATCTGGAGGCACCTAGTACCCACACCAGTGTAGATTTGACTCCTTTGGTGGGGCATGGATGTCCTTTTTGAAGAAATACTACATGATGAGTGGAAAAATGATAATTTCCCCCATTCCCAAAGGACAGTTCTCTGTGCCCATATGCAAGAGTCTTAGGATGTGTCAAAGAAAAGGCAGCATTTCATCTGTGATGCTAATGAGCTCCACTGGCCCCTATTGCTCTGCTTTTCCTTTAGGACTTGGTGGCTACAGTCAAAGGCAGCCCCACAACTTCCCTCCAGGATATTTCTCACCACATTACCCTGTTGAGTTTTTTCCTTGAGAATTGTTGAACTTCTTCAGAGAAGAAGTTTGCTAGAAAGGAACCCATTCTTATTTTAGGACAACTGCTTACTGTTAAGAGATAATATTGGCCACAGCTAAAATAAGTTTTAAAATTGTGTTTAAATATTCTCTCTGTTGTTTTCTGTTTAGTTCAGTTACACCTAGCTCAGAGTTTAAAGTAGCAACTAACCATAATGTAGGTCCTCAATGCAAGACAAGGAAAGGTTTTCATCTATTAATTGGTTAGTCATTGATAAGGATTTCTGATGCAGACAGGAATATAGTGTTTTGCCATATCTAAAGCTTATTCCCAATTTATTTCAGAGATCATGTAAAAAGAGTTATAGAAAATAATAGACATCCTGGAAAGACTAAGGGTTGTGTTCAGTATTTAACTGCAAGGAAGTCTTCACCTCTCACACCAAAACAACCAAACACCATTTTTATTTTAATATGTTGTTGTTATTTCTTGATTTTTGTTTTAAAGATTATTTCCTAATCTAGGATATACTTCTTCAGGACTTAAGATTGTTTTTATCCCTAAAGTGTATAAAAAGAAAATAATTAATAATAATAAAGATAGAATCAATTAAGTTGGTTTGGATATTACAAAATCTTAAAAAAAAAAAAAAAACTTACCAGAAAATGCATTTGTTAAAGAAGTTAGTAAATTAACACTTTAGCAAGAGCATTAATACAGAAGAAAAATTATACATTTCTGAAGTATAATGCAGATACAAACCAAAATTATTGGATTATTAACTTAAAAAATCAACAGTTTCGGAAAAAAAAAATCTGGATTTTGTATATGTTTTTAAAATTTGAATATGAGGTTTTCAAGCACGATGTTTACAACCAGAAATAGTCATTTGATAACCAGATCTCAAAGTGTTCAGAGCTTTCCGCTGCTTGACCTACAACTTCAGAACTGCAAAGCATGTCCTGGCTTGTTTTCACCAGGCTCCACAGAAGTTTAGGATGAGACTGTGCCTGCACAGATATGTCTCATGCTATAGGTTTGCAACAAGATGGCCAATGTGAAAGAAAAAAAAAAAAAACCCAAACCAACAAAAAAACCCCCAACATTCTGTACAAGACTAAAACTAAATCAATTGCAAACTTATCTGCAGCAGATGGAAACAGTAGGTGTCTGTACAAGAGGGTTCTTGTAGGGATTTCAGGTATAAAAATCTCATACCTTTTTCACTCATTTTTTTCAGACATAATTTATAGATAAAACAAAATATTCCTTCAGGCTACAGTTTGCCAAGTTTTTTGGTGTTTTTTTTTTTCCTTCTTTTTGCTCAAAAGAATTTCTAAGATGTCTGGAGGTATATATGGGGTAAACTTTATTTTTCTATGGGGAAAAGAAAGCATTGTTCCCTCTTTTCTAATTATTAAGGCAACTGAACTTTGAAACTTGACATTTTGCTGCATCTCATTGGAATACACCCGTGAACTACTTTGAAGTTTGTTTTGAACCTCTGCAAGTTATTTACAGGACATGGGGAAAACCATAAATTAGGTTGACAGCTTTTGCATCCAGAAAGCTGATCTGGTTTGTCCTCTTTCTTCAAAAGCCAGCAACTGAAAATCCCCTTTGCAGCTCAGGAGTGTAACCTTTAGCCAGGCCAGGGAGAGATTTCTTAAGGAACTGAGGGGGCACCTGTTGGCTTTTGACTTGGTGGAGCCAGGAAACGCTCTTGTCTTGTTATTTCCACTGCTCAACTCCCCCTTCCCACACTTTTTCTTTAAGTAAATAACCACAACTTGCTAAAAACACATGCTTCCAAAACTAGCAGTTCTTGGGTGAGTTTTAGACTCTTAAAGCTTAAGGCAGTATTAAAAGGGTGCAAATAAAATTAAAAAGTAAGGATATAAAATGTTATATTTAATTCAATAATTAGATTATATGACTGAAATGAAACATCCCCATTTATTGTTATCTTTTTAGAAACAGTGAATTAATTATTTTGATTATTTTTACTCCAGGAGACAAAGCTCTATTTTTATGAACTTTTCAAAGCTGCAGAAAATTTAACTAAAAATTGTGTAAATTTCAGGGTTTACTTGAGCAACTTGAAAACTGAATTCAATTAAGTTACTTTGTATCTACGTCTCATTGATATTAAAACAGATATTTGGAGTTACTGTTTTGAAAGAAATTAAGATCATATTTTGACTAAAACCATATTACAGTTCAAAATTAACATTTCAGCTTTGAATATTAACATTAGAAATCCACACATGACTAAAACAAAGGGGCAGAAACACTTCCAAATTTTCCTGCAGCCACCATTCAATGTAAGAAAGTAGATTGAAGCATGCAATTGACATTTAGTTATTTTTTTCCACCCAAAGAATGAAAATAAACATATTTTGGCATTTCTTTGGTAATGCAGCTTTGACTATATTTTTTTTACATTGCTAACTTAAGGCAAATAAGGCAGGTATTAGCCTTGCCTCTAGCTGTTGCCTGTGAGAATGTTTCACTGTTTACATACAGGCTGGGGCTTTATCACAGGTCTGATGCAAGAAAGCTGAATTTTTTCTCTGGCCTCTGTGACCCCATTACGGTACTTTGTTAGTGTGCATTCTGTGAGCTCAGCCCCACTCCTACAGCATGACTATACGTTCAAACAATGGGCTCAAAACAGGCTTGCAAAAAATAGCCTCAAACTAGCCTTGCAGGCTTTGGTTTACCTAAATATATCACTTGTTTCGTGTTTTCCTACTTGATTTTATAACTTTGGTTTGAGTAGTATTTTAAGAGCATTTAAAAGCTCAGATAAACTGTTTACTGTTGCAAAACTTTAAAGAAACTAAAAACATTTCTAGAAGACAAACTTGAATCTGAAATTTGTAGAAACAACTACTTAGTCTAAGATATGTTTGTGTGCCTCCAGTTGTATCAAGGATTGCCCAATTGAAATGTAAATTGGGCTTTAAAACAGGAATTAATTAGCATGAAACTAATGCTATATGTATGCACTTTAATTTTATCAGACTAGGGCTTCTATTTATTTTCACAGCTTTTGCCTTATGGAGTTTGCAGGGGATTTTTGTTTTACAGGTCTCTCTTCTACTACTTAAAAAACTTATTTTTGTAGAACTTTTAGTTACTTCACCCTACTCCAGGAAATAACCAGACTCTACACAAAATGTTTCAGAAATAATACAGTCAAGCTTCATTGACTATTTAACTCAGAAAACTATAACTTGGGGGGGGAAATATGGAGATTTCCTTACATAAATAGATTGTGCCAGCCATTTTATACTGGCAATACCTACCCAAATAGATCTCTTGCAATCAAAGTTCCCCAGCATTTAATACCAAAACCATGTACAATATACTAAGGTAATCCAATGCAAAGGAAATAGTTATATTGTATAGCTTTCAAGAGAAACACAAAAGACTGAACCTAATTTATTTTAGACCAGATAAACAATAACTGAAATGACTTAACGAAATTATTCATATATAAGCACTAATGTCTGCAGGAGGGGGCAATAATCCCACAAGCTCAGCCTTCAGCTTCACAGGTAGTTTTAAATTGCCATAAAATCTATAATTCACAGACTCAACTACTCAGTCTTCTTAAGAAACAGACCGGAAACAAAAACATGACTATAATTAGCATTAGGATGGTTTCTGATCTTGAGAAAAATAATACATAGCAAATGACAGAACATATATTGTAGTGGGAAAACACACTTTAAGTACAAACATTCATGATCACATTCTTCAAAGGATATACATATTAATGGCCAATTTAAACAGCTCTTTTCATGAATGTTACATTGAAATTGGAATGCTTATTCCTGATGAAATTTGTAAAAGACCCAACGACTGCCTGAACTTTATCCAGCAACAGAATAAATGTATTTTAAGTTATTAAAACAAATTAAAACAAAACAAAAAAGTAACGTATGAAACTTCAGCAGCTACTATCTTAAATTTTGCCTAAATATAACAAAATAACTAATTTGTATCCAAATTAAGATTTTTTTTTAAATATTAAAAACAAATTGTTGCAGAGTATCTTCAAAAGCCAACATTACACTAGCATTTTTTTAGAGAAAAGGAGGGGCTATATCCTTATTAATAAATAGTAGCTACTTGGAAGGAAATCTGAGCATCAAAATATAACCAATACCAGGTATTAAAAAGCAAATTTAACATTTCTTTTCTATAATTTTAAGATATGGAAGGTCCTGGGTCTGAATTCACAATAGATCTACGATAATGTTAGCTGAAAACACCGTTATCATACCAGTAAGGCAAAACAGATTCTGGAGAGGAGGGTCTCATTGTTCTCGCCAAAGGGATTTCATGCTTGGGTTGCTGCCCCATTTTACTCCCTTACTTGATATTTTTTTTTTTTCCTCTTGGCAAAAGATCTCCTTGATGAAAGGAGGAGAAAACAAGAAATATATTCTGATTTCTCCAAATTGTAAGAAAACAAAACCAGAACAAATCCCCGTCTGAAACAAGTTAAAACACACTTAACTAGTGAGAAACACTTTTGCTTCCTAAATAACGCCTTCATTTTCAGTTCTTCACTCCTTGTAAAAGCCTCACAAAATATTCTTTAGCTAGAGGAAGCCATATTGGCAATTATTCCTGTCACTTGATCAAATAAAGTTCTGATTTTGCCTGGCTGTAACATATATGATATATTTGTATTTTTTCTACATGCTCTTTCCAACACAATAGCAAAGATCTCAGATTTCAGATATCGACCTGAAATATGGTTAAGCTCTCCTTTGGAAGTCCCATTTTAAATCCAGCTGTGCCAAGTGAAGTGAATACTGACGAAAAGTTTATATATATATAGTAAAAAAGACTGTTAATTATTTTAATGTAATTAAAATGTAGGTGACCAGATTTTTGTTTTGCAAGATCTGTTTGCAAATGTTTGAGAGATGAAAACAAGATACACCGAGCATTCAGTACTTGAATAAAGAGATCCCTGCACAAAATGGGAAAAAAAATACTTACTTTCAAATCAGCATGTAGAGATTCGTTCTAAGCCACCAGTCACCACCTTTCATATACCGGACCACTTATTTAGAATTTGTTTCTATTATTTTAGTGCAGTAACACTGTGATCACATTGCATTACAAAATCAAGAACGCCTGCAACTTTCCGGTCAGCAAAAGAGCACAGACAGCTAACCTCTTTGTAATTCTTTTTTATTGGAAAGAAACTCGAACAGAGCTGGCTACATTGTTTTATCTCAAGCTCTAAAACTTCCGATGCATCGTACGGTTTATTTGTTTCATTCCACGTCGGCACCGCCGCGCTCTCCGTTGCCGATTCATCGAGATTTGTAGCATTTTATGATCGAAACTTCCAAGCCGGAGCGGAGCGGGGCAGACCCCGGTGCTCCCGCAGGCGCTGCGCCGAGCCCCGGCCCGCCCCGGCAGCCTCCCCGGTGTCGGGGGAGCCGAGCCGAACAGAACCGCTCTCAGCTCCGGCAGCGGAACCAGCCGCCGGCACCGAGCCGTCACCGCCTCCACGAGCTGCCCGGGCGGGTTGGAGATGCGCGCCCCGGGAAGGGCGGCGGGACCCCCCGGGATCGCTCCGGCGGCGAGGGGCGGCCGCCACCCCCCCGGGCCGGGGAGACCGCGCCGCTCCCGGTGCGGGCATCCCTCGGCTCCCCGGTGCGGGCATCCCGCGGCATGCAAAGCCGCGCGCCGCCGCTCCTTTGTTCGCCGGCCCTCCCGGTACGGCTGCGGCAGGGCGGCCCCCGGAACCGGCACCTCTGCGGCGTGGCACCCACTTACCGCCTTACAAAGCCCCGGCCCACCGCCGGGAGGGAAGGAGGGAGGGAGCGGGCTGGCTCTCCCGTCCCATCCCGGCCCTGCCCTGCCCCGGCCGGTGGCGCCGCGCCCCCCGCCCGTCTCGTCTCGTCTCCCCTCCCCGCCCCCGCCGCCGCTT
>VZUA01097957.1:68793-82970 GCA_013401035.1 Horornis vulcanius | reverse complement strand
GTGATTATTGTGTAAATGATAAATGTTTACCTAGGGCTATCTCAGGTGAATTATTAAGAGAATTCATTGTTGTGAGGTTAACAAAAAGGTTTTATTAAAAATAAGGATTAAACAACAAATTACGATTAAATTATAATTATCATGTGATTACTGCTTAATAATCCTCACTTAATAATTAAGCAGTATTCAGTTAGTAATTAAATGGTAATTGAACAGGAGTTAAACACCCTACTACTCGCTACACTTCTAATAATTCAGCCAGCTTGCATACAATATGTTTGAGATCTAATATAAACTGTTACTTACCTTGCTGTAGATAACAGATACCAAGTAAGGGATCTCTTGATCTCAAGATCTCCTACCTACCTACCTGAAGCTGCCCTACAGGAGAGCTCCATGGGCTTGGAGGCTGCAGTCACTTACTTAGAGTGTGACTGGTGGTTAAAGTGCCCCTTGGTGTGGGTGTACAGCTGTAGGATTTACAGTTTCATCTCACTGGCCCCTGATAAAACATGGCCTAGATTCCTTAACTTCCTGAGAAGATACAGCCCAGCTCAATTTCTTAGGGTCTGCACAGCCAAGGCTGACTCCAGTCAGACCTTCTGGTCAGTGATGCCAGTAACCCAAGAGCTCTTTGCTCAGTCAGGGTGATGTTTCCCTTACACATGCTCACCTCCTGTGTCAGTAAACTCATCATAAACATAACTCTGGCTGCTGCTTCTGTTCCTTCTACAAGGAATGAACTACATTGTAAGCATTACGGTTTTGAAACATGAGAAATAACATGGTGAAATAAAGTCCCCTGTAATAATTGCTACTAAAATGTTACAAGAACACATTTGGAAATGATGATGTTGCAGAAAGTTTATGGGGAGCCAGAGCCACAGCTGCTGTTGCTGCTCTTTTGGCAGTTTTCATCCAATACAGCTTGCTTTTCTAGACAGCCAGGTTTTGCTGGCTCTTCTGCTGAAATAAACTGATTCTTAATTGGGGTTTGCTTTAGTTATAATTATGGCTATTACTATATGGTGTTAATTATAAGAGCACAGAGCCCTACCTCCAGTAATACTCACAGAGACCTGGTCATTATTATCCTTGTGCAGCAGTTGTAAGTGTGACTGGAGCACTGTTCAATGTGCCAGAGGGAACCAATCAAGCCAGTCCTGGTGACCCTGCAGGGAGTCTGTGTCCCGTGGTTCAGCTAAAGGAGTGAGGGGTTGGTGTCTTCAGTACTGTTGTGCAGCTTACATGGCTTATGAGGTAGCTAAAATAAAACTGGATCAGGTGTGTCTGCACATTATATTGTGTGTTCTGATTCCACTGTCAGTGAAAAGAGATGGTCACAGTAAAGAGAAGATATGAAAACTACTTTCTTCCAGAGCATTTAATTTGTGACACATTTAAATGGCAGCTGAGCTACTGAACTTTGGTTTGACATTGAGTGATAAATGACATCACAGATGATGATAAGGACATTAAAAATACAACATTGAATTTTTCCCCTATTCTAGCTCCATTCATAGGCTGAAAAAGTTAGTTAATCTTCCTATGCTAGAATTTTTCCTGCTTAAAAGCTGAGACAAGACCTAATTTCACAACTTAAAGCTGAGTGGCTTATGTTGGTCTGGATCTGTTCCACAGCCCAGCTGACAGTGCAGCTGAGCAGACACTTGAGCTACACAGGAAGAGTCACTGGAGATGGGAACTAGAGACCACAGAGAGAGCTGGTTTTTGTTCCACCAGAAGCATTTTGAACAGATTCAGGTCTCTGTGCCTATTCAGTGTGCTGTCTTTCGAGCTTTTTCAAGTTCTTGGACAGCTAGAAGACATGTGGGAAATGCTAATTATTGTTTATTAATTGTAAAACACTTAATAGCAAGATGTTGTACCCATATGCAACTGCAAGTTCATGTGGCATAATTAACTGTGGGCAAAATCAGTTACTCCGATTTTATCCAAGAAAAATTTAGTAGTTTCTGGACCTTCAGGCTGAGTGTCCGTGTGTTCAGTACAGTCCTGGTTTCTTCTTTTATGTCTCTTACTTAGAAAGATGGAAGATAGGAACAGCCATTTGCTGTTTTAAGTGGTAAGAACTGTTTGCTTGGTTTGTTTTCCTTACTTTATACTGATATGTTTTTTGAAAAACAGTTTGAATGACAAAGCTAGCCTGCTTGCTTACCTTGCTGTGGCTGCTGGAAGCTCTTCAGAGAGTGAAAGAACATTTATTTTTCAGTCATTTTTGTTTAATCATTAGTCTCATGCAGCAGTTCTGGGTTTTCTGTTCAAAGAGAAGCTTTGCTGTCATTCATTACAGAGTGTTCTAATAAAACCATTTGATATCCTCTGGTGGGGCAGTTGTGCCTTTATTATTCTGCCACAGATGATTTTCTAAAAGCGTCTGAAAAGCAGTAACAGGAACCGTTGTGTGCAGTTCACAGTTTTGATGGTTTTTCTCCTCCCTCAGGAGCTGGAGCCGTGCATAGGCTGTATGCAGACTATTGCCAACATCAAGCTCATCAAGAACTGCCAGGAGCCGAACGAGGGGGAATGCCAGCAGTGCTACTGCCGGCCCATGTGGTGCCTCACCTGCATGGGCAAGTGGTTTGCCAGCAGACAGGACCAGCAGCACCCAGAGACCTGGCTGTCGAGCCAAGTGCCTTGCCCGACTTGCCGAGCCAAATTTTGCATTCTAGATGTTTGCCTAATACGATGAGTAGTAACTTGGGTATGTTTTAACTTTTTTTATTTGACTGTGTTTCATAGTGGGTTTGGTTAAAGGCCTGTTAGATCTGTTTCTGAGACTTCATGTTCTACCAGGCTACAAACGCTCTAAAGGTTTCTTTTACAGTGTTAAAAACAGATGTAAATCTTTTCAGTTCCTTTCCACTTTTACCTGTATCTGTGGATTTTACTCACCTGATGTCAGCTTCTGGATTTTAATTTTGTTTAAACCCCTATTTTCCTTTCTTACATTTTGGATGGAATAAGGTTATCCTTCTATATTTGCAGTACTGTTGTTTTTTCAGGTTTTAACGTAGGTTAAATTCTTTACATTTTTAAATTTAACTTGGATTTTGATTCTTTAATAAAGGGCTAACTGAGAAAATTGTTTTGGTTAGACTTCATTGATACTTTTGTTATTCTTTAATGCAGTTGTAAAGTTATTATTAATCTTTGCAGTTGTTCCTCAAACAAGTGTATTAGCTTCCTTCAGTTGGAAGGAGCTCCTTCCACTACATCTACTCACAAAGGGTTGCAGTAGGCTAAGAAATGTAATTCCTGAAGATTTACAGCTCCTGTATAGATCTTTTATTCCATTAATTTGCCTCTAGCATACTTTTTGATGGATGTCTTTATTTCAAGCAACAGAAGGATTTGTCAACCCATTTACCTACACTGCTAATACATGGTTAAAATCTGTTGGTTTCCAGGAGCTACACTGTTTAGGGTTTCAATGTTCTTTAGGTGATGGGACATTTTTTACATATGTTTGAAGGAAGTGCAGCAAACATCTGATCCTTAATTTGTAAATTAAAATCACAGGTCAGTCTAATAGGGAAAGGAATACTTTAAAGCTTTGGTGTACAAGAATAAAAGCTCTTAACACCTCCCCCCTGAATAATCAAAAGGATCTGACCAGTAAATCACGGGCAGAGGTGGCATGCCAGTGATTCCATGACAATCTCTTGATTACCATGACAGGCAACTGGTTTGAGCAGGAACGGGTGGCAGGATGTAAAAATGGTACAAGTATTGAAAGGACAACCATGAAACATTTCATGAGCCTCAGCTGAGCTACAGGTTGTGAATGCACCTACCTGTACTTGCAGCCAGCCAGGAAATGGTTACAAATGTGGCTGCAAGCAAGTATTCACAGAGGGGTAAGGAACTGAAGACAGATCTGACAGTATTGCTTGAAAACTAACTTTAACTGCTCGTGTTGGAATTTAACTTTGAAACTTATAAATAATATTCATTTATAAAAATCCAAACTGGTTGAGTTTAAGAACATTCATTGCTTCAGTGTATCGCAGTTGCTTTATATACAACATCTACTATGCAATTAAGTAAACTACCTGTTAATAACAGTGGCTTCTCTGTTTTCCATTACCTGCTGTTTTAGATTGTACAGAGTGAAAATTTGACACTGAGACAGGTTGTGTGGATTTATCTCTCTGTCCCAAAGAGATCTTCAGTGGCATGTCACTCTTCGCCTGAATAGAATTAAATTGAGTTCTGGAGTTTCAGACAGATTTGTTGGCAAGTCTGAAAACTAATAAAAAAATCTAGGAGCTGATCAGCAATTGAATTTAAAATATTTTCTAGTACCTCTGTGGGAAAGTTATTTCCAGATTTTAAATGGTCTCTGTAGGATTTTTTAACCTTTGGAAAGTTCTTACAGCTCCAGTGGGGTGGTATTGTCTGACATGCACTTATCACTACACAGCAGCCTTTACAAATAAGCATTTTGTAACATTTGCTTCTGGAATGATTACATAATGTGGCATGGATACCAGGGATGTGGCCCTTGAAATAGTTGCAGAAGAGAGGGTAGGATTTTAGAGCTCTGGTTTTGCTACCCCCAGTAATTCCGTTCCTACAGCACTTTGCCTGTCTGGAATAAAAATATTTATTGTAAAGAATGTGAAGCTAAAATCATAAAGGCCTTGAGAATCTTAGATGCATGTGGTTGCAGATGAT
Source organism: Horornis vulcanius (assembly GCA_013401035.1). Classification (NCBI taxonomy): domain Eukaryota; kingdom Metazoa; phylum Chordata; class Aves; order Passeriformes; family Scotocercidae; genus Horornis; species Horornis vulcanius. The sequence continues at coordinate 78,269 of VZUA01097957.1, read as the reverse complement.
TTACAGACTAAAACCACGTCAGTTGCAAATAGTATCTCACGTAATAAAAGCTTTAAATTCCTAATTGCTTTTGCAGTAGAATCTACGCTGAGTTGACTGAAAGTGTTCACTTCAGTAGAACTTTGCTTTTGTTCATCCTACCTCTTTTGTCAGTACAAAAGTACAACAGAGTAACAGTCATAAATGTTTTATACCCTGGCGTCTTTTAATGCTCTAGCCACAGAAGTGCCTCTTAGAAAACTTAGTAATAATTACCAAAACAAAATCATTATTTATGTTAACGATAGTACCTGACTTATATTCCTTAAAACAAGTAGTTTTCCCCAAGTTTAAATTCTAAAAATAATCTGATGTGCCTCCAACATTTGTGAGCTTCTTAAAGGCCATGTTAGAGAAACAACTTGTTAAAAATCCATATAAACATGAAAATAATAGAGTTCAAAATAGGCATTTGTCTTTGTGATAGCTTCAGCTTATCATCCAAAGAGCCACATGTACATACTCTTCTTTCTAGAGAGGATCCTCTCTGCAGTAAAGAACACACCGCTGCCTCCCACACAATCTTGATACATTTAAATATGAGGATAGGGTTTAAAATCAGTTTTCTCAGAGCGTTCTGTAAAAAAAACGCAACAACAAAAAAACACCCCAGAAAAACTAAGTAATGCAAGTGGCTAAAATATTTACTGAAATAATTTTCTTTTTTTATTATTGCGTGTAAATCACTAATAGTGATTTAGTTTTGCATTTCCAGCTGTGTGTATGCTTTTCCACATCACTGATTTGTGGGTGGGCGGTGTTGGTAATCTGAAGTATTTTATACAAATGTGATGTCATTAAACGAAAGACAGTCTGTGGGTGGACTGTGTCAATACAAATAGCCCATATGAGTGTATCATGAATAACCCAAATTTCCTGACATACTGCAGCTCAACAGGTCTTTCTTAAAACATGGGTCATGGCTATATTATTTATTTCCACAGTTGTATTACTTCTGTAATTGTAGTGTTCCAGAGCATATTGGGAAAATATGTTACCTTTTGTTTTTTTAGGTTAACATATTTTGTCAACCCAAAAAGGAGATTTTTTTTCCAAGCAGAAGATATTTTTAATTTTATATGAGTACAGTTTTTCTACCATGAGGTTTGGCATAGCTTGAAACCAAAATACCAAGTTATCATGTGATCTCTTCAGTATGAGTATTTTTGTTGTGTTGAAACTGGACCAAGTTGCCCAGAGAAGTTGTGGCTGCCCGATTCTTGGAAGTGCTAAAGGGATTTTAGCAACAGGACTTTGAGCAACCTGGTGTAGTTGAAGGTGTTCCCTGCCTGTGGTAGAGGGCTGGAACTGGATGATCTTTAAGGTCTCTTCCAACTCAAACCTTTCTCTGATAATTGTAAAACTTGCTAGACTGCAGGTAAACACCATTCCAGTCAGGACAAACCTCAGTAAGACTGAGGTTCTCAGTGGCATTTTTAAAGAAATGTTTGTCGACTTTGAGCTGTTTAAGGAGTTGGGATATAAATACTCAAGCTCTTACATGGATTACAAGACATTTTCTTCCAAAAACATACTGCAGGATTTTTTATTTGTGATTTTTGGGGTTGGTGGGTTGTGGTTTTTTTGCGCTAAATTGCTTACCTGTTTAAAATGAACAGTATTATTTGGATAGCCCTTAAGGAAAAGGCTTAATGCAGTTAATCTTAAAACTCTCGAAAGAGCTCAGTAAAAATACAGTTGATCTTTTGTAAGACTTCTGGTTTTAATTTTTAAATTATGTTTACCAGGTAAAACTTTATATGGAAATCAATCTGGCTTATCTGTATGCAGTGTCTTACCTGAGAACATGGGAATAAATACAAATAGGGCTTAAATTCTCCTGAAGGTGTACATGGTATGTCCTCCTTGGATGGATTTTCCTATTTCAGCCTGAATGCAGAGGGTTGCATAAATGGAAGAAAGTGTGTATGAAATCTCTCTAAGAACCTCAGGGGAAAAAAAGCCTCCAAATACTTTTCACAACTACCAGATGGGAAGAAGTGACACTGGATGTCGTGAAATCAGCAATGACTAAAAATTTGTCTTTCCAAGAAAGCATTGGCATGTAGCAATAGGTATGTCCTATATAAAACATTTATTTAATCATGACCCTGGTCAGATTTATCATCGAGCACCAGCAATAAAGAATCAATCACATTCCTGTACCACATTCCTGTAGTAAAGAACCTGTTGGATTGCATCCAGAGGAGAACCACGAAGATGTTCAGAGGGCTGGAGCACTCTGCTCTGGAGACAGGCTGAGGGAGCCGGAGGTGTTCAGCCTGGAGAAGACTCCAGGGTGACCTTGGAGCACTTTCCACTACCTAAAAGATCTCCATGAGAGCTGCAGAGGGACTTCTGACAAGGCCATGGCATGATGGGACAAANATGATAGGACAAAGGAGAATGGCTTTAAACTGAAAGGGAGTAGGTTCAGGTTAGGTACAGGTGATGAAATTTACTGTGAGGGTGGTGAGGCACTGGCAGAGGTTGACCAGAGGAGCTGTGGATGCCCCATCCGTGGAAAGGATCCTGTTGAAGGCCAGGCTGGATGGGACTCTGAGCCTCCTGCTCTAGGGAAAGGAGTCCCTGCCCATGACAGGGGAGTTTTAAGTAGATGGTCTTAGGGTCCCTTCCAACCCAAACCATTCTGTGATTTTATCAAACTCGCTAGCCTGCAGCTAAGTACCATTCCAGCCAGGATAACCTCAGCAAGACTAAAGTTCTAAAGCCTTTCTTGAGAAATGATTGTTGCCTTTGAGCTATTTAAGGAGTTGAGATACAAATATTGGAGCAAGTTACCTTTAAGGTCCTTTTCAAGCCTATGATTCCTTTAATGGTATGAAATGTGGGACATATTCTTTTAGAGTGCACGTTGTGGTGGCCACCACCCCTCTCATGACGTCTAGGAAGAAAATAACTTGCCCCAAAACGAACCCTTGGCTATTGCGTGAGGTAACGCCGTGATGTGGGACCCGGGTTCTCCCTGCATTTGCGAGCGGAGTGGGCCGGGGGATGCAGCCGGAGGGAGGAGGTGTGAGGGAAGCTGCGCCAAGAACGCTTTTCTCTCCTCCCATCAGACCGAGCAGCACTCCCGCATGAACGGCACCGCCCGGGCCGCGCCTGCGCTCCCCGCGGGAGGACGGGCCGCGCCTGCGCTGCCGCCGCAGCCGGGNCGCTGGGCGGGCGGGGGAGCGGGGCTGCCTGTCCCGGGGCGGCTCCGGAGGCAGCTGTTGGCCGTGCAGCCCGTGCTCCTCCGGCAAACGGCCCCTTCGCCTGCGGCCTCGCCTCCCCTGCAGCGGTTCCTTCGGCCTCCTCTGTCAGTGGCAGCCCCTGGCAGGGCGTGTGGGCTCGGCGAGACGCCCCAGCCCGGCTGGGGGCACTGGGGCTTGATAAGCGGGCTGGAGGGGGCGGGCAGTGCAAAGCAAATACTGGAATGCTTCTGAAAGACATAATTTTCAGTTATCATTTCCCCTTACATTTTCAAACAGTGTCGTAGTTACGGCATGTGTTGTAGTGTACCTAAGCTGGTTAAAAAAAATTATTTCAGGTCGTTAAACCGAGTAATTGTTTAAGGTTGTCAGAGAAGGGTTTTATTTGTTCGTTGCCTTAGCGAAAATTGGCCGGGTTTAGAAGCGGACTTTTTTGCTTGGGTCTGTGATTCTGAGGAAGCTGTTTGTGTTTCTGTTGTTGGTAACTTCGAGCCTTCTGGGAGCAGGAAACTCCCAAAGCCCGGCAGGGTGGAGGAGGAAGGGAAAGAAAACATGGGTGGTTAACACAGGAGTGAAATATCAAAAATCCTTCCTTCTCCCTTGTTGAGGGAAGGGCAGAGACCTGGCAGTGTGTTCGCTGTTCCCCACACATACAGAAACACGGCGTATTTACAGTGCAGAGGCTGCAGTACCAGATCGTTCTCTCGGGCAGGTGTGGCGGTGGATCTGCAGGTGTGGTCCTTAACCCAGAAGCCAGGTCTGGTGTTAGTAGAGGCTACGATTGTGTTTTGTTTAGTAACCTGTCATTTAAATGTCAAAGCCGCCGGAACCGAGGAGGAGAATGTAGAGAATTCAACCCCCCTTAAGCAATGCCTGGCTGACTGGCCAGTGTGTTGTAAGCACTACAGTCAGCTCCTTGTCCCAGGCTTCCTTGTGAGGGCTCCGCAGCCACGTCTGCTCAAGAATTTCCTGTGTAAAAGTGTTTCCACATAAACATTTGACCTACTTCTCCTTAGCTACTGCATTGACGTGTAGTTACTGGACTTGCTTTTTCTGTGAGTTTGCTGCTGGATGGGGCAGTAAATAAATATCAAATAATGCACTGCTGACTGAGGATGGTCTGTGGATGTTGGCACATGGCCACAAGTCCGTAAATGCTGGTGGCAGTCCTCAATCAGGTTTTTCTTCCCCACTGTTTTGTTTGCAAAATTGCATTTTTGGTTATCTAAATAATAACTGTTTATTTGAAAATTTTGAGGTCTTAATTGTATTAGTCAAAGATACTTTCCCAGCAGTTGAACTGACACCTTTGTTAAGCTTGTGTTGCCTGAATAAATTGGTATAAGTCTCATATCTGTATGCCAAATCAGATTGACAATATTTGATTTTTATAGGCCATGTTCAGTGACTACCAGTGACTTGATTTCACATAAAAATTCTTGTTTTCTAGTTCTGTGCAACATCCACACTGCTGGCATCAAGAACAGGAACGTAGAAGCTGCAATGATTCCGATTCTGTGATGGTTGAGCAATATCAATGTGGCCATTCAGATTACTGGCTGGAGAAGTAAGGAATAAGTGTAAATGGTTTAAAAGATCTCCACTTTGCTGCAGTTTTCTTTAGGACTTCAAGAAAAGCTTGGACATGTTTAGGTTGAGTGTTTTCTTATCATAGAGTAACACAGAGTTAGGACATGATACTTGCATCATGCCTGAAGAATACCATCCAGTTTGTCTCACTGAAATACATGCCATAGTATTAGCAAGTATTCAAAATGAAAGGGAGAAAGGCTGTGTACTGGAGCAGTAGTTTAAGCCCTTTATTGTTGAAGTCTTCAATATTAGTCTAAAACTCACAAAGAAGCCATTTGCTGTTATTTTCATACTTTGCTTACGCATCTTTATGTGTAAATGTGTGCAGGCCATCTTTGTCACTTCACAGTCCACTTAGTATATTCAGCTGTTTTTAGTGAGCACCTTTTTTTTTCCCTAGAGTCCATTACTGAGGACAATTTGAGATGAGATAGAATGTTATACTTAGGTAATTCTGTACATATTTTGCTTGGCTTTTGGATGTTCTAGAGTAAAGACCCAGGGTGGAGGAAGTGGTTGAGACTGGTATCTCACAGTCTGATAGTAAGGGTGAAAAGGGTGGGTGCTGACATACGTGCAGAAAACTGAACAGAATGTAAGAGGAAATGTTTTACTAAGGGTATATGAAAATATTTTTAATGTCATTTATACATTTCTGAGTATTCCACTGTATGAAGGTGATTTTAATTTTTGGTGGCATGTTTAATATTGCTTCATTAATGAATGAATCTTTTGAAGAGCTTAGGAAAGGCCTTGTATTCAGGAGTGTTTTTTATATCTTTGATGTGGTCATAAAAAATACTAACAGTATGGCATGAGTGTGAGACTTAAGTGGATGTGCCAGCAGTGTTTTGTGTTTCTCTTTTGCTGAGTATATATGTTCCTGTTCAGTGTGGAATCTTTGTTGTGTGTTAAAATGACATTGTCAGCTTGGATGTTAATTTCATCTGTTGATGTGGAACCATTAAGGGAAAGTAAGGCTATCAGCTAAATCTGCTTCTGAATTCCTTACATGACTTGTGAAATGTTGAGGCATTGAAATTGACAGAAGAGGGCAGGCTGAACGTGACTTAAAACTGAAATAGAGAAGGAGCATGCCTGTAGTTTTACAGTTGTGGGGCTGGTTTTGTCCATTATTGATGTTTCTGTTGATTAAATGTGTTACAAGCAGCCAACATTCATGTTGAATTCCTATCATTTTCTAGCTCTACAACATCAGAACATTCTAGGCCGCTTTCCAGTTGCTCTAGCTGGGAAGGTAGAATTGAAGAAGGCAAAACAGTGAGGACATCAAGTAAAAAAATGACAAAGTAAGTATTGAACTATTCCTGCTTATTGTTGCATTGGTTTTAGCAATAACCATCTGATGATCTCTGACTACTTTATATGCATTAATGAGGATTTGAAACCACAGGCAGGCTGTTTCATATCAAGCCTTGAGGGAGTAGCACTGAGAAGTTTTGTCTCAAAGGCTATTGTGTGATTTGTTGAGATTCAGATTTGATTAGCACAGCTAATCACTTCTGTGAACTAGTGAGATAAGAGTTGTGCTCACTCTTTTATCAGTAAGAATACAGGGCAATTCTAGAATATGTGTTTATGCAACTTCTTCTAAAGCTATTAAGGTTCTTTTCAACTTAATTCTTATTTTTATTTGCAAGTTCTGTTTCAACCAACTCTGCTAATCCAGCTGAAAGGGAAACTGATGAAGTGGTCCTGAGGAGAAGACAAAAACAGATCAATTTTGGAAAGAATACCCTCGCATATGACAGATACATTAAAGAAGTTCCAAAGTAAGTTGCACTGTGTTGCAGATTTCCAAATTAACTCTTATTTGTTCCTGGTGTGTGTATGTGTAGAATAGCACACAGCCTAAGTTCTCTTCAAATTCTTCCTGCAGTTTTTATTGCTGAGTGTGACATTATATGATGTATCATATCTCTGGGTAATTTGAGTCAGCTGTCCCAGCACTTTTCCCTCTCAACTTAGTGTTCACTCTGACCTTAGTGTCTGTGGGGTGGGGAAAGCAGAAAGCCTTGAAGCTGTGCAAGCACTGTTCAGTAATGTCCAAAAATCTGTGTGTTTATCAGCTCTGTTTTAGTAATCAATGCAAAACACAGCACTACAGGGAATGCTGTGAAGGAAGATAACTCCATCCTTGACAGACTCAGTATAATACTAAATAAAAGAAGCTGCACTTGACTCAAGAAGAGTAAAATAGAAGGAGCTGGAGGTTAGGATCATATTGAAGCAGTATGAGTTATGCTTATGTTTCGTCTTTGTTCATGGGCAGTAGGGATATGCTTTTGGCAGCTGTCAGAGTGTTGGACTGGATGAGCCTCCAGTGTGACTCAGCACATTATGGTTAGTTGTTGCTTTTGTGATCTATTTTGGTAATGTCTTATATACATTTCAGTTAAGTGTTTAAAAATATGAGCATTTTATTTATTAGACCACTGCTGCTTGTGTGACCTGATGGATTCTTTTTGAGAAAAATGTCCTTATGTTCTGAAATAATAAGTGTTACTGTGCATTTACAGGAACCAGCGAATTCCAGGAGTTCACCCTAGAACTCCCAACAAGTTTAAGAAGTACAGTCGTAGGTCGTGGGACCAGCAGATCAGGCTGTGGAAGATTGCACTGCATGCCTGGGATCCTCCTGCTGAAGAAACCTGGGATCTGCAGCCCGTGTATGTTATATGGGTGGATTAAGTCAGGGTTTAAGGACTTTAAGCAGGGCTTTGTACTTCCTTTAGAGCATTCCTGACTGGGATAAAAAAAGATCAGACTCAAAAATGGGAGTCTTGTTGAACACGTTGTTTTCCATTTGAATTCTATTAGTCTTCAAGTTATTCCAGTTTTTTAGTCTAAGTTAATCTGCAATCAGATGTTGTGGGGAGAAAGGCATTTGGCCTGCCTGCAGTAGTACATTCCCTTCCCTTTTGTATTTACACTGGTGGGCACAAGGAAATGTTACTTTTCTGGAAAGCAAGAGACATAAGCAGAAATTTGGCAATTACTGTTCCTTGACTTTGATAACTTTCCATCTTTCCTTTTCCTGATGTCAGTGAAACCATGTCTCCTGCAATGACAATGTGTTAGAGGATTTGAGATGTTTAAGAAGATGAGAGAAAGATTTCTGTGCTCTCTGCAGGATGGTGGCAACTGTCAACTGTGTTCAAGGGGGAAATACTTTTATCTTTTCACAATTTTGTATTTCTGTAACAGGGCTTACTCTGCTACTTAATGCCACCTTACACTTTACAAGATTTGGACTAGTAAATTAGGAGAAGAATGAGTAGAGTTCTCTTAGCTGTGTTGCTGCACTGTGTAAATAGTTTTACCTGTGTTGTAATTGACATGTGGTAGAAGTTGCAGTTTTACACCATTTGGGTGTCACATGAGATGAACTGTTAATTATTACTGCAGCTGAACTGTTTTCTATTTGGAGCAGTAAGCCAGATGGGTAGTTTTTTAAAGCTTTTTTTTTCCCTTCTGTGTTTAGTAGTACAGAACCTTCAGGTAGTTCCCAGGAAGAGTTCTGCAAAGATGAGGATGTTTCTGGCTCCTTTGTGTTTGACGAAAAGCAGAAGAGAAATGAGTGTGAAGATGAATGCAGACAGACTGCCTACACACCTGAGAGGTATGAGAGAAAACTTCTGTACTTAGCTGAGGGAAATAATTCAGTACGTGCCAGTGCTGTCAGCTTTTTGTAGGAAATGTTTACTGTGGAAGGGCAGTTAACACTCAGCTTTGGAGTTTGACAGTTCTGCTGTTGAATGTAATCCATCAGTGGTACAGAGCATTGAATATGGAAAAATAACCAGCATTGCAGAATTATATGATTTAACAGAAGGAAATGCAGTGTTTTTTCAGATTCTCAGTTTATATTGAAGTTTCTTTAACCCTTGCTGGAATGTTCTGAAAGTAGGGGAGCTTTTTTCTGAAGCAGAAGCCCCCATTCTTAATAGTATTGTGCCTTTCTGCAGAACAGCAGGGAGACTGACTGTGACATGTTTTCTGAAATATCTTGTCCTGGGGGGATGTGCACGGAGCTCAAAATGCTTTTGCTTTCAAAATGTGAGTGATTTGCTCAGTGTTCCTCTGTGTGACTGAAGGATCGTACATCCAAAGAAAACTTCCTCTGTAGCATATACCATTATTTAGCAGAACACTGATAAACATGTAAATATAGATTAAAAAATGTTATGTGTGTAAAATCTATTTTTGTAGTTCCTGTTCTCCTGATTCTTCTCCAGTATGGAAACGCAGAAAAAGAAACAATTCTGACTCCTCTGTGGTTTCAGAGAGCAAAAACCATTATCTGCAGATGTACCACACCCCGGAAAGGTATGAAATGATTCTCCATGTCAGAATTCATTGACATTATGAACTGACTTTTGGAATATGACTGGTATTTTCCCCTCCATTTGTTAATAGCTTTAATTTTATTGAAATGTGTGCAATTTGATGAGGAAGGGAAATCATGTCAAAATAATTGTGCTGTATAATAGTAAATATTTACAGTGCTCCATTGCAAAGTGTCAGAAGACAAGGCACAGGTTATATTTTGTGTGTAGATTTAGGCAACACTAAGGATTTTGGCAGTTTAGCAGACATTCACACTAACCT
>VZUA01097957.1:56623-68423 GCA_013401035.1 Horornis vulcanius | reverse complement strand
ATTTTGGCAGTTTAGTAGACATTCACACTAACCTTAGTAAAAATGTTTATACAGGTATTGTTTCTTCTCTCTACTTAGTCCTCTTCTGAAAAATTAGGAGGAACTGTGTTACCCCAGTGCATGGACTCAGACATTTTCATTTTCTTTCCAGTCTTACTGACTCAGGATATAGGGAGGCTTTTTCAAAGTGCTCAGAGTGGGAAGCCTTGGGTGAAAAAGATGAAGTAATGACAGTAGAACAAAGTATAGAAATAACAAGGTAAATAACCCAGTGATCATGCTATTATTTCTGTTTATTACTTATGCTATTAAAGGTGTCCTTTTATTTTCTTTTTATTTTTTTCTTCACTGGTTACTACTACTTTTTTGGGGGGGTTTTTGCCTTTTTACATTTCCTCCAGCACGTGCTATGTTCGGTTGCTATTTCTGTTCTTTGAGTTTACTTGGCTTTTTCCAGTCCAACTCTCCATCTGTTGCTTTCTGCTGCTTCTGCCATCCAAGGTAATGCTGGAAAATGATGAGCCCCTCTCACACTCTGTCTTGTGGAAAGAATTGCAAGTTTGCCTCTCACTTCCTCAGCTTAAGAGCTGGAAGCTTCCTCTCTGTCTCCCTAGAGATTAAGTTGTTTGGTAGTGACAACAATGATAGTTGTTTGTTTTTATGCAGTGACCCGGTTCCAGCCAGTTGTTCTTCAGGGTGGAACAATCCAAAGCAGAAGAAATCTAGCTTCTTTCTGCCTGACAGCAGGACTTGCAGAGATGCAGACTCCAGGCTGGAGAGGTATCAAATGCAGCTCATCAGTTGGGGTTTGAGGGTATTTTTGCATATTGTTTTAGAAGCTTAGTTGCTTTCTTGCTGTAATTCAATGCAAGCATTTATTATAAACATTTGATTTTAAATTTTTATTTAGCTATTTTTTACTAATTGTCTTAGGGTTGTGTTGATCAATATTTATATGTTGTGTCGTAAAATTCTGTCCTTATGTTTTCACGTTATAGTCTGTGTTAATGTAAGTGGATTGTAGCTGTATTTAGTATTTAAAAGTTACCATAATAAAGCCATTTAGTCTTTGGGTTTTGGTGTTTTTTTATTTGTAGGCTTAAACTTTGTAGCAGTTTATTGGAAGGACATCATTCAGAATACCCTGACAGAGGATGGGAAAGTGCAAATGTGGAAGATACAATATTGAGGAAAAAAATCTAAATACCAAGGTGAGTTTGTGCTGACTACTTACTTGATCTGTTCTGTTTCAGTAGCCCATCCACAGTATCATTCCACAGAATCCAAGTGTTCAGTTCAGGCAGAGCAGCTTCCCTATTATTTTATTAGTGTTTTATCCCATCCTCTTGCACTTTATACAGCACCTTAATTAAAAGATCTAATGCTTCAGACTTACTAAATTGAAATTGCTGTATGTCAGCCAGAAAATGTTTTTATCTCACAAATGAAAAGTGCCAGTTTTTTAAGTAGTTCAGTAGCACCTTTTCTGCCTCTTAATATTTTTGTGAAGAAGTCGTAACTTGGCATTTGCAGCAGTAGATTTTAGTGAAAATTTGGACTGTAGATTGTGCATTAATAGGATGGGTGGTAATCTGGGTCAAAAAGATTTTATTAGCAGTTAAGTCTTTTGTGTAATTAGATTGTCTTTGATCTACATTTGGTGCAAGCTCTAAAATATGGACTAGGATATAAATGTCTGTTAAACAGTGATCTTTGAATATTTTGCCTTAAAAAGCTCATTAAGAACATGCCAAAATTAGTTTTACACTTAGATTTTGGATTATAGCAATGTGAGGAAAAAGCAGCTAGAGCTTTTAAAAAATTATGCTGATGGCATTTTTCTTTGACTTTATTGATTTTTAATTTAAATTCTTTGAGCATGAATAAGATTTAACATGCATTCACTTTTCTAAAGTGCTAATTCAATATTTGAAAATATCTAGTCTCTCTTTGTATATAGAAGTATTGAAGAAGGAATTTATCCTGTGACAGAAAAAGACTTGAAGAATAGGGATGTAGTCTGAGATCAGCAGATCAAGTCTTGGAAAACTGGTGCTGTGATGTAGGATCTGCACTGGAAGAGGAAGAGATTTACAGTCAGCATATGTGCAATCAACATAAGTTGAAATTATTCAGGTAAAAGAAGCACCTACGTCACAGTTAAGAGCCTTTCTGGTTTTCACATACTTGATATTTAGCCATTTTTGCAGTGGTCTTTGTTGTAAATAAGCCTGTATTAAGGAGTGTATATATTCAGTGCGTTTGTAATCAGTTGTTCTAATTGAAAAAACAGCTCTGTTAGGTGTGGAATGTACAAAGTGAATTAAACACCTTCTCTGTGGAGCAACACATTGGTTTTCTGGGGTGCAAGGATGAGTATATTAGAGCAACATTGCCTTTTACCTTGGCTTTGAGGTGTGATGAGCTCTAACGCTCAAGTGTCAGGAACTTAATCTGTGGAAGTTTAATCTTGCTTAAAAGCCAGATAGTGGTTTAAATGGTAGAATTCCACACTACCTTCCCTTTTGCTAAAAGAAAATTTCTGTCTTAAACAGGAATAAATGTGACTGTATCTGGTTGCTTTCTAGGGGAAAACGTTACTTAATAGAATACTTAAGATAATGGCAGAATTTTGTTAATTGGAATTAACATAAAAGTCTATTTTATGAATTAATAATGATATTTAGATAAAAACAATGCAAGGGGTTGGGAAAAAACAGGCTAGGCTGCTTCCTTTTCTCTCTGACAAATACTTCAGGAATGTCAAGTATCTAGTGCTGTATTTTTTTCAGTAATTTATGTTCTCAGAATGTTCATACTAGCTGTAACACTTTCTTTAGTAGAGACATTATGAGTTTCTCTTTATACTGTGCTATAAGCTCACCATATGCAGTGCTCTCTTACTGCTACTGGAACAGAACAGGTTAAAAGAGGAAATGTTTTGTTGTTAATGCCTGGATATAGCACATTTATAAAATGCTGTTACCTTCTTTTTTGTTTAGGTTTCTCCAGATCTTTTTAAGGATAGATTGTTTTCTGCAAGCTGTGCCTCAAGTGTAGAACTTCAGATTTCATGAAGCCTGTGCTGCAATGACAATGGATGTTCCTTAAAGCTTTTGTGAGGACATTTCCATTTCTGCTGTGCCTGCACTGGCAGGTGACATGTGCTTTATATTTCAAAGGCTGCTTCAGGTGATGGATCCTGCCATTCCCTCTGGAGATCTTGTTCCTCAGAGTGTGCTGATGTTTCACCAGTGAATTGGTCCAGTGTCAGGTCAGACTGAAGAATGCAACCCCTCCAACCAAGGCACCCCCTCTGCTCCACTGGACCAGAACTGGACTTCCAGCCCAAAGGACTGCTTCAAAAGAATGTAGATAATTTTATCCTTCCTCCAGTCATTAAAGACAAGCTGTTCAGAACTTTTGGATTGGGTGATCACCCATTTGGCCTATTTATTGTTCTCTGACATGTATTAAGTTGGCATTTGCCTAAGCTAGGTGAGAGAAGAGAAAGGAAAGGTAGATGGTTTATCAAAATCAGATCCTTTTTTTTGAAGGGGCTTAGTGACTGTTAGAACAGCAGCACAGCTTAAATACCTGGATTTTGCTTTTAAGTGTGTTGCAGCCTGACCCAAAGAGCCAGTCTATAGTTAAAGAGTAGGAGAGGATGCATTCAGTGCCTGTAGTTCCTACAACTCTTGGGGATGAATAGCAGTATTTGCAGGTGTGGAGCTGCTCTTGTCCAGGCTAAGGGTTTTGATGGTGTTGGGATAGGCTCTCCTTCTATTTACTCTGCTAGCACTGTGTGCAGAAGTTTGAAGTGAGGGCTATGGCTTCAGTAGTTTAGATTAAATTCATGTGCCAGTTACAAGAATTCTACAGTCCTTGTGTAGCATGTGCTGGGATACCAATGTTTGCTAGAGCTGGGAGTTGTCTCTCTGCAGGAGTTTGGTTTTGCTTTCCCTTGCTGTGGGGCTGGCAGTACCCAGGGCTGAGAGCCCATTGTGCTGCTAGTTTGGAGAAAGCTCCTTCCCCAGAAACTGCTCTCAGTCCCAAAATGTTATTTCCAGGCATGCTCAGGCATTTTTCCCAACACAAGTATTAGTCAGTCACACACCACAGAGCACAGAGCGTGTGTGTACAAGGCACACATCTGTACAGCACTTTTCTAAGAGGTAATATTTAGAACCTTGTTGTTCCTGTCTGCATGTCTCCTTGTGATTTATGATGATTGTAAATAAGGGAATGTGTAACATTTTTGGCAATTTGCCTTTATGTGGAAGAATTAAAGACTTCAACTTGAAAAATCCTTGTTAGTCTGCTTTTGCAGTTGTGTTGTCAGTTTGATTATAAAAGGAGTATGTGGCTTCAGTATGCCTTTCTTGTTTTAGGGTGTTTTGTTTTGTTTGAGTAGTGATTTTGGATTTTTAGCCCTTGATAAAAGGGGAAAGGAGGAGTCTTCAGAGATGAAAATTAGACTCTTGAAGGCAGTTTGCAGTTCTGGTTTTGTCCAGCCCCTCAGTTTGTTTAGTAACTTAGTGGAAGGGAGCAGCTGAAGTCCCAGCACCCATTCTACCATGGAAAGGTGTTCTGCTGGAGAAGATGAAACTTCTGGGTGAGAATAATAGGCTGTTGAGAAATACTTAAACTCTTAAGTATTTTATGAGTATTAAGAGCCCTTTAGCTTTTCCTTATGATGGACAGGGCCTGCAGTGGATTTATGGACACATCCATAGGATTTGCAATTCAGCAGTCCTTAAAAGATCTTTGTATTTCTTTGTTGAAGATACTAGACATAGCATAACCGATCTGCCTGTGGCAGTTAAATTTTGGGCAGATTTATTCTCTAATCTAGATTCTGTGTGCTTGAACAAGATACGGTAACACAAGGGAAGGAATAATACAGCAGATGAAGTTTGAGGTCTGCTAAAGTCATTTCATGCAGAGCTGCCAGTGGATGTAGAATCATCCTGTGTTCTAATTAGTAACCTCATTAGTCTAAACAGGGCAGCCAAAACTGGAATGCAGCCTGTCCATGCACTTGTTTACCTACCCAAGGCTGTCTGACACAGAGTGTTCAGCTGAGCTAAGCAAACCAGAAGTCTGGCACTCCACCCCCAGTTTTTCCTTTAATTTTACCCAACATAATTAAATCTCTGCATAAGTCTGTGCTCAGTTTGTAATTAAGACAAAATATACTCTGAATTTCAGCAGACAGGTTTCAGTTTCTCCCTGGAAGTGACAACTATCTTCTGTTGGCATGCTTCCACTCGGATAATTTCTCACAGATGATACATTATCTGTGCTTGTGGAAACCATCCTTCACTGGCAGTTCTGAAAGGCCTGGGGTTGTGTGTACTTTGTTTTGTTTGTAAAACTCCTTTGAGGTCACAGCTGAGGATATCCCCTCCCCTTAAATTCCCAACTGCTTTTCTGAAGTATTTTTGTTGCTGACGAGGACAGAAAGATGCAGTGCAGCTGTAATCCCTGAGCTGTGTCCTAGCAGATAGTTCTGCTGGATAAACTGAATTTAATTTGTAGATAGTGTTGCGCTATAATTACTGTGTGGCTTCCAGGCTGTAGCTGTCCTCTGTCTGCTTTGCTTGGGTGTGTTCAGGTAAACATGTTGTTCTAGTTTATGCAGAGCCAGGCTGAAGGGAGGGGAGTTAGTTTGTGCATGTTTTGCACCTCTGCTGTACTTCAAGCATGACCTTGGTTCAAGAACACAGTTCTGTTTTCCATAGTAGCATGTGGGAAAGGAGAGGTGCCGGCAGAGCAGACTTCTGCAGGAATGTGGATGTTCATCCAGAGGCCACACAGAAGATGTGAGTTTGTACAAAATTTACTACAGTAAGGCCAGGCAACAGGAATGGAATTTTCAAAGTAAATCCCTTCATGCATAGCAAGGCTGAAGTGTATATTTGTTAAAAAAAAACCAAACACCACCTGTTCCTGTGTGTTCAGAAAGTCTCTCCAAAACCATAGTTGCTTTTGTGTTTTAAGCTGATTAGAAAAACCCACCGAACAAATTTTTGTTTGCTATTTCTGCCATCTGTTTTACCAGACGTGGTACCTGGGGACATGGTTTAGCGATGGACTTAGCAGTGCCTTGTTAATAATGGCTGTACTTGATGATCTTAGACTGCTTTTCCAACCTTAATGAGCCTGTTATTGTAAGGCTTTTTCAAACTTAGTAATCCTGCGATTGTAAGGCCAGAAGAAAACCGTCCCTCTGAAGTGTCCCAGCAGCCTTGAGGCTGCAAATGTATTATTGTTTAAAGCTGTTTGTGTTCTGCTGGAGTTCTTCAGGTTGTTTCTAAATTACTGTTCTAAAATTTGAGTGTATGCCCAATAGCAGGACGAATGGGATCTCACTGAATGCATGTGCAAGTAAAAACGCCACAAAGGTCCACAAGCCAAGGCATGGCCACCTCGTGTCATTACCCAGCCTTCTTCACTGTGGATACGAAATTTAATGCCATGTCATTGTGAAATGTATGTGGTAACTGTCTGGCGTGGGGTTTGAACTGGCCCTTAAAATACCCTGTGTGCTTCATCGACTGTACAGCCGTGCGGAGACCGCCATCCTATATATTTAAATCGCTGGAATTTGTATTTTCCTTTTTGTTTGGGCTAGGTTTTTGGGGTTTTTTTCCTCTGTCACGTGAGTCCCGCCGCCACCGCGCGCCAAAACCGCGCGCTGCCGCGCTCGATTCTCCCGCCAACACGCCCCGGGGGCGGGGCCGGGCGGAGAGGGCTGAGCCATTACCCTGGCGGGGGGGTGGGGGATGTGTGTGAGCGTGTAAGGGCGCGGGGCGGCCGCTGCGCTTTCCCGCTCGCCCCCCCTCCGCACCTGTCCCCGTGGAGGCGCCCCGCGGGGAGGCGGAGCGGGCGGTGTCGCGGGCGGTGTCGCTCAGCGCCGGCGGGAGATGCGAAGGGGCTGAGCGGGAAGGCGGCAACGCTTCCTCGGTTCAGCCTCACCACCCGGCTCTGCCTCATCCCGCATCAGCCTCACCGCCGGCCTCAGCTGCTCTCGCCTACCCATCTCTCACCGCCCGGCTCTCCTTCACCGCCCGCCTCAGCTCCCCGCGCCCGCCTGTGCCTCCAGCCCTCCCCACCTCCGACGATACCCCGCGCCATGTCCTTCCGCCAGAGGAGCCCGCACGGCAGCACGAAGAGCAGGTAGGGCCGCCGTGGTGAGGCGAGGAGTGGCGGCGCTGGGCCTCGTTCCCCCCGTGCTCCTCGCGCCTCGCTCCCCGCCGTCCCGCGGGCGGAGTTCTCTGAAGGGGGGGGGGGGGGGGGGGGGGGCGCAGAGCTCCCTCAGAGGGCTCGGAGGGTGCCCTCAGAGGGCCCGCAGCGAGTGGCGTCGCCTCTCTGCGTTGGTGGGGGTGAGATGGGTAAATAAGCGCGGTCTCTGAAGGAGGTTAAAGCGCTAAAGCCCACCGCGGTGTTCGTGTCGCTGTGTTTGTCCCCAGCCCTCAGCACCCCCCGCGCTGGGCCCAGGCGCGGAAACGCGGCGCCGATGGGAGGCGGCGGAGGCAGAACGAGGCCGAATCCTCCGTGCTTGAGGAGAACAAGCCCAGGCCTGATGACAGCCGGCTGGACAGGTGAGCAGTGGTGACAATGGCGGCGACTCCCTTCTCTTTTGTTCACAGGAGCTGTTGAACTGACCCTTGTGCTCAATTTTCCAAGCCCTGCCTGTTTATCAATCGCTCATCAGCCACAAATAAATAGCTGGTCTTAAAGGAGGGAAAAGGATCGAGTGCAGTGCTCTTATCTTGGAGTCACTTCTTAAGAGTCAATATTTTTCATTCTTACCTCTTGAAATATGTTCTTGATAATTTATATCCTATTTCATGCTTGTTCACTGCCATTTATCAAGAACTAATATTGTACAGGCCTGTTATTTTTGTAAATACTGGCTGTACAAAAACAGTTGTGGTAAAATTAAACGAAATGACAAAAATTCAATTCTTAGCAATAATCTATTCTATGTTTCTGAAGGGAGTGCAGACCACCCCAGAGAAGCTGTGTTATATTTCAGCACATTTGTGGGGGGATCCAGTTTTGAGGTTGCCCCATAATGCTGCCTTCCCTGTTTCCCAGCACAGCTAGACTTAAGTATCTTGTGAATGGGAGTTGTGGTCACAGCCCAGTTGACTGAATAAGGTTTCTAATCTAAGACTGGGTAGGCGGTGCCCACCCATTTTCGTTTTCTGACAATTAGCAGGGAAGACTTTGGTCAGTGGCTCAGGTTACACTATCCAGAGTAGCTTAAAGTAATTCCAGGAAGCATAGTTGAATAGTAGTAGAAGGATGAAACTTTACAGATAGTTTCAATGTAAAAAAGCAACATTTCTGTGTATCTTCCAGTATCGAATTGTGCAGGCATACTTCCTGGTTTCAGTTTGGATCGAGCTCAGACTGAAATTTTTCTCTTCCTCTACCAAAACTACTTTTTGTTTGCCAATCCAACCATGTCAGATTAAAATTCTCAGAAGTAAAGGAGGTCAGGATGGAGGCTGGGTCATCTCAATAAGCACAGGTGCAGAATCAAACAAGTATGAAAAGGTACATTACAGTGTTGGGGAGATAGCTCAGGAGTTGGGACCAACTGGGATTCTGCTGCTTGTTCTCTACCACAGGGGAACAATAACAACATGGCCTGTATTCTCTGCAAATCTAGAAATCGGTATAAGCAAAAGTTAAAAATCCTTGGTGCTTGAACAGATCTTTGCAGAGGGACCTGTACTGTTTGCTATGGATTTTTAATTTTGCTAAGTTGCTAACTGGGTTTCATCTAAAAAGAACTTTTTAGTTTGAATTTAACAAAACATTCAAAGTTTTGCAAACCAGTTTGGGAACAGGGAGGGAATTGGAGTTGGTTTTAGTGCAGATGGATCCAATTCCCTGACTGGATGGGAATCCTGAAAGCTCTCCAGAGCATTTCCAGATCTACTGAAAAAGCTCTGATCTGTAGGATAGTTTTGAGTTTTACTTAGGGAAAATTGGTCATCAGGAACACAGGGGAAACATTGAATAATCTGAATGCAGGCAGCAATAGATGTCTGGAAAGGGATATGACTATTCCCCTGCAAGAGTCTGAACCTGCTTGTGATGCTAAAGGGCTGCAGTAAGGCTGTTAAACCAGTTTGCAAAGTCACAGCAAATCTGTTTCCCAACTAAAAAAGGATGTTTTTGTGCCTCTGCCTTCTCTACTAGGCATATATTTACATGGAGCAACTCCTGGTGCTATCATATAATTTTAATTAATTAATTAGCTTTACAACTTAATTCTGTATTCCAGCTTTTATCTCTTATATAGCTAATGAGTCTATAGCTAAAGAACAAATAATTGCTGAGTCATTTAGTGGAGTGAAAACAAGTGAGTAAATGAATAAATTTGGTATTTCATGTACCATTTTCTGAAGAACACGAGGTGGAAGTTACTGAAAGCATGGGCTGGGTTATCAAGCTACAGTGATATGTTTCTATAGAGACCTACATAAATTTTAAGAAAACCTAACACAAACCAGACAACCTCAAGGTGTATCTCACAACTGATGCTTAATTTTACAGCAATAAAATTTTAATAGAAGAAAACATTTTCACAGCCATTTTGAGTGCTGTAAAAAATTATTTTTAAGGCATCAACTGTGAATGGGGGAGGTAAATACAATAATCTACACTTTTAACACTGAGCTTTTATTTGTTTTTCTTTCTAGTTTTACAACACCAGAAGGTCCTGGACCCATTTCCCGGTGTTTAGACTGGGGAACTGCAGTGGAAGAGGATGAAATGAGGACCAATGTTAACAAAGAAATTGCAAGGTACCCCTGGGTGTTTAAGATGAAGTGGTGAAAGGAAGGGGAATAGAAGTTGTCCTGTAGAATCTGTTTCAACTTTTATTTTTAACTTCACCATTGTAGTAAAATCAGGCCAACCTTTGCCTCTGGTCTGCTGCTTTTAGATCAACTTCAGGTTAAGTCCTGCAGGGACTTAACTCAGTAATGCCTGTTTTTTGTATCATTGCTGTAAGAAGTTGCTTTAGGGAAAATAGTCAGGAAAAGAAAGTCCTTGTATTTTTATTGTTTTTTAAGGGAAAACTGAAACATCCATTTCATAGCAAAAAGGGTTTTGCAGTGTCGGGTGCTGCTGCTTTTCTGGGAAGTTAATTCAACTGTGAGCTGTGACAGTACAGCCTTCATGTTCCTCTATATAATTTCTTAAAATGGATTTGAATTCTTACAGACACAGAAGAAAACTCCTAATAAATGAATTTGCAAGAGAAAGGAAGTCCTCCTCAGGAAGGTAGGTTAAATTCCTAGCTTAGCTGAGAAAAATTTTAAAAATAGATTTTTCGTTGTACAATGTTGTTTCTTAAAATGCAGAGTTTAAAATAGTTCATCTCAAGTTTGTTCCAACACCATGGTTTAGTAACACCCTGAACATTTGTTTGAAAATTTTTAACATGTTTATTTATAGCCTTTTACAAGTGGGTTTGAGTGTCAGTGGTTTTCTAGTAGTCCCAAACCTACAATGTTTTTTTTTCTTCAGTTCCGATTCAAAGGAGTCCACGGTGGCAGTAGAATTTGAGACAGATGAGGTGGTTTTGCTGAGAAGACAAAAGCAGATAAACTATGGAAAAAACACAATTGCATATGATAGATACATTAAAGAGGTTCCTAGGTAAGCTGCTTGCCTTTCTAGAAAACTAAATGTCCATCTGCAAGTCATACATGTTCTTTTTTAATGTACTAAACATGGTATCCGATACACGTTTAAATAGAAGACATGTACAAATTAAACTTTAAAGACATTTTTGAAGTGTTGGATCACAGTAACAATCAACTGAGATGTGGTTTGAGGTTTTATTTTAATGAGTCAGTATATAAGAAATACCTCATGCTGCTGAAATGAAAATGAAAGTTCTTTTGGATGTGCTTGTCAATGAGAGGAAATGAAACTGCTTTTTGCAGTCAGTTTTCTCATGAATTAACTACAAGACAAAATGGGCTACAGTTGCTGTTGAGTTGGGAATGAGGTTTTCAGACCTATGAATGATAATCCTTTTTATTATTATTTCATTTGACTTGAAATCTGAAAAACTAAGAAGTTTGTATGAAGCTGGCAAATCTTTGCTTGAGTGCTGGAATTGCACATTGGTCTTTTCTCATAAATAATACAATCAGTTAACATGTAAAGCTATGTTATGTACGTGTGAGTAAAGCACTGATAATTTTTTCATGTCTAATGTCTGAATAGATGCCATCGTATACCAGGGGTTCATCCCAGAACTCCAAACAAATTTAAGAAGTACAGCCGTAGGTCGTGGGACCAGCAAATTAGACTCTGGAAAGTTGCACTGCATTCCTGGGATCCTCCAACTGAAGGAGACTGTGATCTGGAGGACATGTATGTACAGACTATTCAAGATGCTTTTATAGAAGTTATGATGTGAAGTCTCATGTTTAAGAAATAAACACCACCCCCAGCATAGTTCTTTTTGAGACAAGTCAGTGAGTGCTGAATGTTTTCACTAGTTATTTATCTACACTTAGTGCTGTTCATTTCCTTCTCAGTCAGAATATCCAGTGGCTTCCTGGCTCTTCCCCAGTGTCCTTGGAAGAGCATGCATACATATCCCTCACTTTTTTAAGTGAAAGCAGAGCCAGTTCTGCACTGCTCTATACAACAATCACCACACATTGGCTCATCAACATGAGCCAATTCTTTCAGAGTAGTCTTCAAATTATCTGCTAGGAGCAGTGCTGGAGTGTTCTCACTAATGGCAGGTCTC
>VZUA01097957.1:31872-48260 GCA_013401035.1 Horornis vulcanius | reverse complement strand
TGGATGAATGGAATTTCAGGTTTTGCAAATCATAATCCAGTCTGGGTTAAGTAGTTGTGTTCAAGCAGATGGTGAGCTCCTCAGAAAGTGTCTACAACTGGGCAGGGACAACCTTATCACAGTGTAGGAACTATCTACAGACAAAACTTTTGTTTTTAATGAAAAAAGCAAAACTATCACTGAGGAAGTTGGATTCAGATCCTTGATATGCCCAGCGTGGGAAGGCAGCTACACCCTGCCTGTAAAAAGTTTGTTTTTACATCAGTTAATAACTTTTTTCTGCTAAGATATTCCTCAAAAAAACTCCACAGCAAATCTGAGATGAATTTTCAAGCTCTAATTTGAAGAGGTGAAATAAATTTGGATAGCGTGAAAGAAGATATACACAGTCTACCAGCACAAATCTGTTTCACTGGATCCACAGTTAGAATTTAGGCTGTTTGCTGGAATTCAGCATGAAGTTGTTTGGGTTTGGGATTTTTTTGTATTAATGCAATATTTTAAAAAGTTATGAAAACTCATGTCTCTAAGAACAGCAAGAAAATGTGACTTCTTTTATTGAAGAAAGTGGTTTTTCTTGCTTTTTTAGCCTTTCTTGGTTTGGCTGTGATGCATTCATAAGGGAACAATACCAGCAATGGTGGAAAAATGTGTTTTACAAATTAAAATGGGTATTGGTGAGGAGAAAAAAAATCACATTCTTGCTGGTCAAATAAGTATGTCTGACTATTAACAACAAAGTAGAGCCCCTGCATGAACTTCGTTGTAAATCAACTAATAATATATCAAAGCTGAGAACAGTATTTTGCTTTCAGAGTCTTGCTGTTGTTAGTTCTGCTTTTCATGAGGATGCAGATGAAAAAGGGATGATCCCTTTAAGAGTTTGATAGGTTAAGTCACGAAATTCATATCTCACACACCAGGCAAAAAAATATGCCAGCAACTGCTGGGAAAATGACAACTGCAGTGTCTGATCGCTTGTCAAATCAATGAGGCTTTTCTCTCCTTTTGGTGAGAATTTATTTGCAGGGGTTGGTGAGCTGAGAAAATAAGATTCCTGACCTAATGGTCACCCCCATTGGTATCTCATTGTGGAAAATACTCTCTGCTGCAGTCCATTCAAGTGATTGGCAATGACAGCTTGGATGGATATTGTCAGTTGACAGGGCTTTGCACTCCTCTGTTTTAAAAATGATGCGAAAGATCCCTTCCCCAGCATGCCGTGCCACAAGTTGGGTTTATGAATGAATGGATGAATGCATGCTTCTCTCCTGTCATCTGCAACAACAACAAAAAAAAATATTCCAATCCCATCCCTGAAATGATATGCTAAGTAAATTCACACACATGCATTTAACACGCAAATGGTGCCCAAAGGCAAGCTGAGCAAGCCCTTCCAAACACTGGGGCTGTATTTTTTTTGTAGTCATTAGGAATTTCATGGAAAATGTGAAACTGCCCATTTGATATGGAAAATCTCCATGAAAAATGTGAAATTCCAATGTTTCCAGCAAGGTCTTGCTGACAGCTCATGCATGGAGAATAGCCTGAAAGACATGCATGCAATTAAGGGATCCATATAGGCGAGCTGGAGAGAACAACACAGGCAGTGGGGGATGTGGCCTTTGCTAGGGCCAGCTGGTGTCTGCTCCTGGACTCTCCGAGGGCACCAGACCATTGAGAGAAGTGGGGCGAAAGGGGAAAAAAGAAAACACAGAAGCTTCAGAGAAAATGAACCAAGTCTCTCGGAGAAAATCCCGGAGCTCCTAGGTAACACTGTCCCTCGCTGTGCCCCCCCGCTTCAGGATGCTCTGAGATGCAGCTCGGAGTGTGACACAAGTTTCTTGTTTTCACAGACGTGAGAGTAACCATGCAAATAACAGAGGTGGTGGGGAGCTCAGCCAGGGAGCCAGGTGCTGGGCTGGGAAGATGAGGATGAATGGTTTGGGAGGGAGGGCATCCAGCTTGTGCTCTGTAATCATGTCAGGCCTGTCAGGCCACTGCTTGTCTGCAGTTGAGGAGATGATTCTGCATCCTCTCCTTTCTTTGCTTCTTCTATTTAGCCTTTCTGATGCCTTTTCCTGGTCTTAAAAGTTGAGAGCCAGACATGTTAAGAGATAAGGGTTTTTTTACCTCAGTATTTTAATAAGGAGCCTTATTGATGCACCACTTTGCCAAGGTGGAATGCGCCACAATGCACTCGCACAATAGATCATGTATACAATTTATAAACCTTACAGATTAGCATATCGAACAAGGATGCCCCAATGGGAGCCCTGGATCAATGGCATGATATTCCCTCATCTGAGGAATTCCCCCCTGGGTGGGCCAAATCTCCAGTTTACAGGATATATTCTAGAGAGGACCTTGGTTTCCCAAGATGAAGTAGGGTTTTCCAGCCTCCTACTACGAGAACTTTAGGATGTTTGATCTCCAGGCCTAACCAAATACTTGGGCTATGCTAAGTTATCAGAGTTAAGGAATTAAAAATATGCATGCTAAGAATACTGAGGATACATAAAAGTTATATAAAAGGTATATAAAAGAAAAGGAAAAAAAAACATCTTAACATCTCTTCCAGGCACCGTAAAAGGCTCAGCTGCACTATTTATTCTGGAAGAGAGATTGAAAAACCTTCATGTATGTTATTGAATATGGAGGGTAAAACAGAATTCCAATCTTCCCCTGCCTCTGCACCCCTGCTGCTGGAAGAGAGCCACAGAACAGTTCAGGTGCTGACTCCTTGCCTTGTCTGTGGTCATTTATCTGCTGTCCAGTGACACCAGCCCAGTGCTGCAGCCCTGTGTCACCCTAGCTCCTGATTTAACCAAGGTTAGAGACAAATGGCTGGATGGTTTGCGAGCTGGGGGCTGCAGGGTCAAGGAAGGCAAGGCTGGAGCTGCCTTGCAGTGTTTTCTGTTCTGAGAACATCCCCTGTGAAGTCACTTATTGCCATTGCTGGGGTCTGACAGAGCAGGGGTTTGTCAGAGCAGGTGGGGAGGTCCCTGCTCCATGCAAAAGCCTGGGGTAGAGGTGTTGAAGTCATCGGGGATCTGCGCTCTTGGAGGAGCCGCACAGATCGGGAGCAGGGCTGCGCTACCCACCTGCACTGCCACAACTCCTGATGCTGCTGGATCACCCTGAGCTGGTTCTGCTCCGTGCTCCTTGTGCCCTGGAGACCAGGATTCGTGGCACCATGTAAAGGGAGTGTACAAGCACGTAAAGGAATAGAGAATGAACCAAGGGGCTGCTTGCCTTGCAAGGGATTCCAGTGCTCCAACTCATCGTTCTCATCTTGGTGCTATTCCACAGTTTTCTTGCAAAGCAAATTGGGTTCATTCGTGCTGTTCTGTTTGCACTGGTTAGGAAATGTTTCTGGTATGCCACATTTGGGAGAGAAGGTGGGAAACGGGGTCACAAGAAGGGAGAAAATGAAGCAGTTGTTGTTGTGTGGGAATTTAGAACCAAGGTCTGCTGTGGAGGCAGGAGAGATCGACTTGAGAAGAGGCTGGCCATGAAAACATGATTTCTAATTAATAAAGGACCGGAAAACTATGCAGTTTCTGAAATACAGCAAAATCATCTCAGTTGCTCTCTCACAGCTGCACCATCAAAGGAATTACATTTAAATGTTTTGTTTGGACTCTTCCCCTTTTCCCCCACCCCTCCCAAATCCCTGAGCACTCACTCCCACATGCACAGAATATATAAACCATGCAGCAAGGGTATGAGGGTCCTGATACATGAGCTTTGCAATGGCAGAGAGGAAGGTAAGAAGTTTTTGCTGTACTCCAGGTCACTGTTCTTGTAATTGGAACAAATTGTTAACTCATTGACTTAACCAACTTTTTCCAGAAAAACTTGGCCATCCCGTGCAGCAGCAGTGCTCTGTTTGCTTTACCAGCAGCCTGCAGTCATGGGGAAATGGAAGCAAAGGGGGACTCTTTGTTACACCCTTACTGGGTGAGGCTGCAGCACAGCTTATATAGCTTTGCTCTGGTTTTTGGGAGTCATCTGCTTCCACCTCTTCTGGTTCTTAGCTCTGTGTTCTTTTAACAAGGGTGTCTTGTGTGGCCTGAGGAGAGTGATGTGAGGAGGGAGAGCACTCTGCAACATGAGGACAGGAATCACAAGACCTACCAGGTGTTTCTAGTAAAAGAGAATTATGTGCAATGGAGAAGATGCTGGCTGCTGGAAAGGTCCTTGGGGAAGAAAGTAAATCCAGATATCTCCTTCCCTTCTCACAGCAGTATCCCAGTTAACACACTTGCCCTGTGACGCTGCCAGTTCGCAAGTGATAAAATGTGGCACGTCTGGCCAGCTCATGCATTGCCTAGCAGGGAGCAACATGCCTTTATTAATCTCAAATTCCTCACATTTTGGAAGGTGAGCATTTGTTTGATCACCATGGATATGCAGGGCTGTGGTTAACTGTGGAATTGGCTCAAATTGTAGGTATTGTCAGGGATTTGACATATAAAAGCTGTGGAGTTAGGTGGTGGCTTAAATAGGAGTCAGCTGGTCCTTTATCCAGGGTTTGGCTGTGGATTAATGCATCTCATCAGCTGAGTGGTTTATATTGCTAAACAACCCAGTGCTATTTTATACTTTTTTCTCATTTTGACTGCAGAAGACAAACAATCTTTAAAAGGCAAAAACTCTAGCTCCATAGTTCTGTAATATTAATATTACTTAAACACCTGACTTCACCTCTTCCATCCAGAAAAGGCAGAATTGTACCAAGCAGGGCCAAATAATGAAGTGTGTTTCCCTTCATCGCTTACATGTGCACAAATGGAATAGCCCCACACAACACCAGTCTGGTGTAAAGGTTTTTCTACTCTGTGGATAAAAGTAATGGTTAACAGAATAATTCATGTTCTGTGACAGAACCTAGATTCTTCTTTAAAAAATGCACTTTTGCTGTTGCTGCAATAGCAACAGCCACAAATAGATCTATACAGAACCAGTTGCACCAGCCAAGCCTCTTCCCCTTAATTAGTGGGCAGAATGTGGGTGAAATGATAAGGAGTGCATGGCAAATTGAAATAAAAATGATGCATTGTTCTGTATTTCCAAGGCTTCACTTTCTGCATATGTGCTCTTCATGCTGTTATCTTTTCAGGGGAAAAATATTCTCATTCCCTCAAAATGCTGATGGTCATTCAACCATGGTGAACGCACTTGAATCTTAAGATTTATGATCACAATCCTGTTATCTGCAGTTTCAGGATGATTATCGCAGTCGTCCTGTGGGATCAACCTAAAAATTGTTGGACAAGAAAATTATTTGTCAGAAATTACACCAAGAAGATGATTGGTTCTGAATTTGAAACAGACATAGTTATTTGCAGCTGCTCTGGTTGCCCCCCTCTCATCTTTCCCCTGCTGTCCAAACAAGATGAGATACAGGTTTTTGTTTTGTCAGCGCATGACTGAAGAAACTTTTTATATTCTCACTTATTTTCTTTATTTTACAGCTGTGGGTATGCAATACCTGCACCATATATTAAATACAAATAAAATATATTTTATCTTCTGTGTCCAAGGATTTAATCAATTGTATTGGGGTGGACATATTTAAGGAGCAGACATGAAATACAGAGGGGTCTCTTGTGACTAGAAATCTGAAGCGTCTCTTTGCCATGCAAGGCTTACCACTGCCCAAGTTCTGATCTTTAAGCAAACAAAAGACAAGCCCAATGACAACTACACTACCTGTTTCAGTGTAATTTCTTAAAGCCTCTGTCAACTTTATGCAGTACTTTCTCAGAAAATAAAAACTGCTCTTCAGACCAATGGAGTACGAAAAACTACTATTTTTCTGGCAATAGGAGGATCACTTTTATACTTTTAAAAGTAATTTTATTAAGATTTCTTCTCTAAGCACCCTCTCCCCTCAACTATGCCTAGACATCATACTAATAATTGGTAAATTTAACATCTGTACAAATTTGACCAAGGCAGCAAGGTCTAGCAACTTCAAGAACTGAAAGATACTCGCATCCCAGTGCTTTTTAGATGACTGGTCTGATATGAGATCTGCAGTAAATTGAAACCTCCCACTGACTTCAGATGGCTCCCAGATTAGGTGTTTGGGAAGGCCACAAACACCACCTGTGACAGAGAAATAATTCAAGTGGTGTTATGCCAGGTTTTCTGCCCCTGTCTGACTTCTCATTCTAGGCTATAGCAGTGTGTTCTGTGCTGGGCTGCTTTTCTGGTGAGCTTACTGAGTATGGTTTCTGAACACAGGGCTTCACCAGGCACCCACCTGGCCCATCTGGGGGCTGAGATGTGAATTCTTGCATCTGCAGTTGTGATTTGATTGACTTTAGCATCTCCCCTGAACATCCAGGAGCAAGGTGAGGATGGCTGTGATGCATCCCATAGCAATTGTCAGCAGACTTCTGGGAGCTCTGTGAGGTCCACGTGCACTTGCTCCTTCATCCTTCACAGTTATCTTGGATTGTCAAAAAGTGCAGCAGAGCAGCCTCCTCCTCTGTCCATGCTGCACAGACACTCAGGATTGTGCTGTGCTGGAGGTCAGAGCCACTTGGAAACTGTTTACATAAGTCACAACCCAACAGAATTTACAACCTGTTACTTGCTCTTGCGTTCTTATGGTCTTCACTGATCCTTCTAATCTGGCTATAATTCACAACCACATCTGTTTTGGGGAGTGGGGTGGGAGAGGTGAGTCAAATTCAACATCTGCAACAAGGTCTAAGTAACGCCCAACATCATTTAGGGCTGAAGGAGACCTCAAGACAACCACATGGGCCTGCTGTTTTTGTACCATCACTTGTAGTTGTCAGACTTCTCCTTAGGCCAAATAACTGGTGCATCAAACAGTTGGTTCAGCTCAGTGAAGGTCACAAAAAGATCCAGAGCCTATGGAAAAATGGGGGAGCAGGAGGCTGAGAGACTGCACTGGAGGTGTACTAGAGATCTTCAAGAGTGGTGGAGCTGTGCCCAAAGGCAGAAGTTGTGTTATTGCAGAAGCAGAAAGAACAGAAGGTCATGGGGAGGGAAAATCTCGCTCTTCTTCTGTCTGCTTGCAGCTGTGCTCTCCTTTCCTCTCCTGTGGGCCAGCTCTGGCTGAGCAGGCAGGAAAGAACACAGGGAATAAAAGAGGCCTTTGCATCTCGAAGGGCTCTGAATGAGTGCAGCAAAGGGGTCGGTATGAGGGAGGGGTGGGGACAAAGGCGGAGCTGTACCCTCAGTCTGTGCGGGGGGAAGGTCCTGCAGCGTGGACAAAGCCCAGGAGTCAATTCCTAGGGAGAGCAGATGAGTGAAACCGAGGGAGCAGGCACCATCACTTTGACCAGAGGTGTGAGGATCAGGCTGGGAACAGGAAGGCAGCACATAGCCAGTGTCCCATCTGTGCTGGATGCTGGAACAGAAAACAAGGACAGCACTACGTGCTGAGATTTCTCTGTTACACTATCCAACTTTCCAGCTCTCCATGGCTTAAAGGCTTCCTGAGTTAGACATCATGCCTTTGTGTTTCGTGGCCCTTGGAATGCCTTCCTCCTGGAAATTTATTTTTAATGTCTTCGAACCCATGAAAGCTTTGGCATGATAATTGATAAAAGATCCTTGGATGAAAAGAACCACAGTGATATAAAAACAGATCTTGCAGGATTTCTCCAGTATGATGAAAAATTCATGTGAACAACACAAATGTTTTTCATAGAATATGTGTGTATATATATAGAAACAAAAAAAAAAAAATCAAAAAATATTCAAATATTGGTAAAATCCACATACCTTTTGCAAAACCATTCCTCTGTTTTTCTCTTCACCGAAATAATGAGGATTTTTTTATATTTATGCTGCCCCTACATGGCCTAAGGGGTTTTGCCCATATTAACAGTGACTCTGTCTCACTTCCTGCCTTGAGCACTCGCAGTGGTGGAAATTTAGGAGCTGTGGCCGCTGCTAGAGGTGTAGGCACCATGGTGTGGTGCTACAGGTGTAGCTTTGAAGTGCCAGAACCAGCCAGCAGCCACCTACACCTCGACTCCCAGTGCTTACCAACACAGGGGAAAGCCAAATTATGTCATCACCACCAGCAAAACTTACAGTGACTCCCTAAGCCTAGGGGTGTCCCCAGAGCCAAGACATCTTGATGTGACCAAGGAGGTGGATGCTAAAAAGCTTTCTGTAGGCTTCCAGTGTCCCACTTGCACTTTCCTGATGGAAAATCTTCTGTGTTGCCCCACAGAATTGTACTGCACCAACTGGCACCATTTTGCAGACACACAGGTCTCTTGATATTTTCTTTTTACCTTCTCTCATCAGCAAGGGTGAACAACTGGGTAATAGCCAGGTGAATTTCCTAGCTGTGTGACTTTGGAACATCAGGGAAGCTGGCTTCAGAAAAGAAATTTCTGCTGTATTTTACTTGAATAAATCAGAATAAATTGACAGGGACTTAAAGCCATCAGACCAAACTTTCACCCTACTGAGAAGACAGATAGCTTCTACATTAGATCAGATTGTTTGGTGTCTTGTATGGTTTAGTTTTGATTATCTCAAGGGATGGAGATACCACCATCTCTCTGGCCTCCTGCTTAACTGCTGTCATCATTAAGTAACTTCTTAATATTGACTGGAATTTCACTGATGGAGATTGGATCTGCTGCCTCTCATCCTCTCCCTAGGGCAGCCGTGAGAGGAGTCTGGCTTCCTGTTCTTTGTAGTCCTCATTCAATACTGACAACAGGTGATTTAGTCCTTTCCATTCCCTGAAAAGAGGGCAGAACTGTGAAATAAAAATGTTCCAGTCCCATCCCTCCCCTCTTTTCTTCTTGGGCTTGTTTTCATTGAGCAGTGATTTTTGTGTGTGACTTGGGGGTGATGTTCCTTGCAATTCTTTCATTTTTTTGACTCCCATTGACATTGCAGTTTTTTCAGCTGACCTACACTTCACCTGGCTTCTCATATAGCCCCTGTTAGCCATGGTATGAAAACACTAGTGTGGCTTTATTACCACCTGCAGGGACACTGGCCAAAAAGTGCAGACCTGCAACAGAGCCCCTGGGTTGGGTGAGAGGTGTGACACCCCCACAACACAGCCCAGCTCATGGCTCATGGCCCTGGGTGTATGTTGGAGGCTCATGACANATGGTTCCAATCTCTGCTGAATGTCTGAGCTTGTCCCTGCAGGGAGTGAGCAGCAGAGCTCTGCCAGTGAGAACTCCCTGGCGCGATTTGCATTGCTCTGTTCCATGTGTTCTGTAAAACCAGAGCAAACCTGTCCATGGGCACTCCTTACTTTGGTTTAGTTTCTCACCAGATTAAAGCAAACCGATAGGAGCCTGGGTTTAACACGGGAGCATCCCTGCCCCTGCTCGCTCCAGGGTTTCTATTAGTTTAATGAATTGGTTTAAATTAACATCTACTTGAATGGGTGCAACTCTTTCATGTAGATGAGGCCTGAGGCTACGAGATAAACAAGAGATGAGGTGAGAAGACCTTTAAATTATTCACAGCCCAGCAGAAACCCATATGAATGGATTAAGAGCTATTTTTGTGTTTATTCTCCTACCTTTTAAAAGATACCATAAAATGGCTGGAACAACTCTCAGCAGAAAGCCAGGGCCAGGGAGTGGGGTGGAGAATGCCAGAAGGTTATGGGTGCAACTTTTGGAGCTTGTACCTGTGAGTGCCTCATCCCAAACAAAGCTAGAGGAGCTGCCAGAGAGCTACACATGGGCAGCACATGAATGGGTAAAAAGAGGAAACGCAGGGAAAGGCTGCAGGGCTAAATCCCAATCCCATTTAAAGTCAGTGGCAGAGCTCCACTGACTAAGATTGGCTCTCAGCCTTGATTTCATTTGTTCTGAGGGTTTGCTTGTGCAATTGTTAATCTGTGCTGATGAGCAATAATTGCTACAGGAAGGGAAGAGTGAAGAGGAGAGAGCACAAAAGCCGTGGAATCTGTCCTGCCCCTGCCTGGACAAGGCATTTCACTGCATGGTTTCCCTCTGAGCATTGCTGGAGGGGAGCATCCTCCCTTTGCCAATGCCACATCAAAGGGCTGTGCGTGGTGCAGGCTTTCAGCATCCCGGGGTTGCAGACAGTAACAGCCCGAGCTGCCTGTGAAACGAGCTGGGACTGGGACTGGGACTGGGACTGGACAAAGGCCCATGTTCCTTCTGGAGAGGTCTGGGGAAATGTAAAACCTAATCAGTCATACGGGGGATTCAGGAAACTCTTGCTGTAATGAAAGTGACAGGGTGACAGCCACATGTGGGTTTTACACATCAGTGCTCCCCCAAGAAGGTGGTCAGCATCACCCCAGTGGGTGTAACAGGAGCCCAGCTGTCATTGTCAGGGGTCAGATGTAGTCTGGTGGTCAGGGATGATTCTCCTGGATGAGATTGTCCTCTGTTGCTTGTCCTCTAACTCCATCATCTAGCTGGGTTTCTGCATTGAGGGTCTTTCTCCATCTCTGGCTGTGGTGGGCCACTGGCACAGATTCCATGGCCTGGGAGGCAGCACAGGACAGCAGCAGCTGTCTTTCAAATCTCCATCCCATATGTGGAGGAGCTGGCAAGCTCCCATCTTTTATGAATGCCTGAGACTGCATAACTACTAATCTTGGGTATCTGGTGTATTTTCTTCTCCATATCTTCCATTCCTCCCTCCAGCCTGCCAGCCTTAACATCTGGAGTTGAGCTGGGAAGATTACCAGTGTGCAAAGGCTTGAGATTGCTCTAAACCAGACCACTGAGCAGGCTGTCCTGAACTGGTGCTTCCCCTTTTCTCAGAAAAATATCCCATCCAGTGTTTGCTGCAAACAGTAGCTAGCTAGTTTTGGTCTCTAATGGGACTCCTCATCCAGCCTTTATTTTCAAACTGGAATGAAAATAGCAGTATTGCTTTAATTTGCATTAATAATCTTAACAGCTGAAAGATTGGCCAGAACTTCTGCAAATGTTAGTTCAAAGTGTGTTTTCAGACTTTTGGTTCATCAGATAAACACCCAAACCAGGTTTTTCTCATGTTCTCTCTCACTCTCATTTCAAGCATTGAAAACATAATAAATATATAACAAATAAAATAGAAAATATAATTAAAAACTTCATTAAACCTACAACCTTCTCATTTACTCAGAAGAGATCCGCTCACTAAAGCAAATTTATCTTTGCATTTTTTATCACACAGTTTAACAACTAATACTAAACAGCTGTACAAAAGTGTGCCAGAGTTTAAAAATTTTAAGTTTTTATGTAGGAATTACTTAAAATCTGTACAGTCTGGTACTTATTTTCTCTGTTTCTGTGGTATAACTGACCTATAACACTTCAGACTCCCAGGCCTGGTGTTTCAGAGCTTCTGACAGTGAGGATGCTGCGCTTGGTTTATTTGGTTTACTTGGCATGCCTTCCCCATTGCCTTCCTCATTGACTGTTTTTCACTTCCACCTCCTCCTGCTCTTGTGCAATAGGAATTGTTTTTACTGAATGCACTGACCAAAAGTAAGGACTTTTCCTAGATGGATTGTTTTAAATGTTGTGATTTGGGCCTTCCTTACTCTTCTTACTCTTAGTGTATATAACCTAGTAAGGTTGACCCACTCAGTTAGTGAAATTGTCCTTTTACTATATAGAGCATTTTCAGAGAAACTTCAGTAATTCCTAGTTATAAGAAAAACTCCCTAGAGCTCAGTTTGCCGAGGTGTACTTAGCTTCCGTTTGTTCTCCAATGTGTTGTTTTCCTCTTTGTGCACTTCTTTCAAACCTGATCTAATCCATCAAAGGCTCATCTGTGTCTGTGGAGTCAAACATCCCAGTGGCCAGTGTTGCCTTCAGTCGGATGAGATCTCATTTTCCTCTGCAGTAGCTGGAAAATGCAAATCAAAACAGGAAGATGTAGAGCTCCTGTGGTCTCTTGCTTTGATTGAAGTTCTGAGTAGGTTTGCAGCTTTTATTGCTTTACACACTTTATTTTTCCTTGCCTTTACACACTTTATTTCTCCTTGCCTGGTTAAAGCTGAGGGGCAAAGCCTCAAGTGTATGCAAAGGAACTGGTGTGACAGAGAAAAAGGTTACAATCCATCTCTAGACTGACCCAGCTCTGGATGGATGAGCAATGTACCTCACACAGTAATCACACAAGGCATTAATATGCTAATGGCTCTCTGTCATTTAGTAGCAGCATTATGAAATAATGGTTTTTTTACTTTTCCGTTCATCTACTTTTGTGCCATCAGCCATTCCTATCCATCTTCTAACCTCGCTGTTCTCTCTGCCTCAACAAGCAGAAGAGACCAAGTCTTACACTATGTTTTAGTGTTTCAGAGTTAAGATTCAGAGTTAAACTCATAACAGGGTTTATAGTTTAAGACCTTGCCCCCGGTAAGTCCTAGGAGGTGAAAATGTTCCTTTCCGTGGTGACAGCTATGTTGCTAAATACGACAGAGAAGATGTTGTTTTCAGCCCCAAAGAAAAGTGGCNCATCTCTAGACTGACCCATCTCTGGATGGATGAGCAATGTACCTCACACAGTAATCACACAAGGCATTAATATGCTAATGGCTCTCTGTCATTTAGTAGCAGCATTATGAAATAATGGTTTTTTTACTTTTCCGTTCATCTACTTTTGTGCCATCAGCCATTCCTATCCATCTTCTAACCTCGCTGTTCTCTCTGCCTCAACAAGCAGAAGAGACCAAGTCTTACACTGTGTTTTAGTGTTTCAGAGTTAAGATTCAGAGTTAAACTCGTAACAGGGTTTATAGTTTAAGACCTTGCCCCCGGTAAGTCCTAGGAGGTGAAAATGTTCATTTCCGTGGTGACAGCTATGTTGCTAAATACGACAGAGAAGATGTTGTTCTCAGCCCCAAAGAAAAGTGGCACAGCCAGTTATGTACAGAAGGTCTATCTATGGTGCTGTGGTTTGCTCTGTACTATCCATACTGCCTTTTAGGAATGCCTGCTCTTCCCCAGCCCTGCCAGGCATTCCCTGGGAAGGTACCGATGAGTACAGGCCACAGCTTTATGATGAGAGGCACCTCCAGTTTAGCAGGGTGCACAGCTATTAGTCCAGAGCTTAAGTTTGATTTGGTTCTGGAATTAAACATACCTGATCTATCTTCAGTAGAGATGACAGTTATTTTCTGTGTTGTGATTTTGGGTTGTTTTCATCATATGTAATGTTTTGTTAGTGGTACAGTGACCCAGAGCACACAGTGAAACTGCTCATCACAGGTATTGTGACATTTCTGTGGTCAGCTTGTGATGAAAGAGAGGTTTGATGGAGGGATTTTTTCAGGCTTGCTAAACACCACCAGCTGCTCCAAAAAAAAAACCTGCTGAAGCTGTAGGGAATGACAGTTCTGAGGACTGGGCCTGAAGAAATTATTGTTAAGCGTTTTGCTGTGCAAGGGAAGAAAAAGGGAGGGGATGGGAAAAGTGAGATAAGGTTTGTCATTCAAAGGAAACACCTTAAATCTTTAAATCTGCATCAATTATAATGCCTTGTTCACTTGCAAATTTCACTTTAAGATAAAGAATCATGGCTGGTTTGTTTGCCATTCCTATAGCAAGAGACAAGCTTCACTTACTCCCCTTTTCTTTTGAATGACTAAGACTGAAAGAGCTAAATTACATTTCCTCCCCCCTATGGAAACCTGATGAACCAGTGTGAACCTGCACCTGAGAAGCCCCGGGAACGCCGAGGATTTGGCCACACAGATCGGACAGTTGGATGCTTAATTGCGTTCCGGGCACAAAGCCTGCTTGAATGTGCGTCTTTTATGAAGTGTGTGGGAGGCCAGCACAAAAAATTAGACCCCAAAAAGGTGCCAGAAGGAGGAGAGCAGTGCAAAGGCCTTGCAGGGCCTGTCTCTGCTGTGCTGGAAAGCACCAAGCTGCCCAAGTCAGAAGC
Organism: Horornis vulcanius; assembly: GCA_013401035.1. Lineage (NCBI taxonomy): Eukaryota > Metazoa > Chordata > Aves > Passeriformes > Scotocercidae > Horornis > Horornis vulcanius. The sequence continues at coordinate 34,358 of VZUA01097957.1, read as the reverse complement.
CCTCCAAAAATTGTACCCTGAGCGTCAGCCGGGAGCTCGTAAGAAAGACACAAAGATTTGCTGCAGGTGCTGGTAGAGACCTGGACGAACAGTTGTTGATGGAGCTGATAAATAAGGCTGGTGCCAGGAGCAAAACCTGGAAAGAGAACCAGGGTGGATGTGAGGGGACAAGCAGAGCACAGGCAGAACAGTATGAGTAGCTGAAGTGTGCTGGGAGCACTTACACCCTACAATGGAGATGATCCTTCAGTAAAAGGGTTCACCCAGAGATGGAGGTGAAAACTGCATTTTGGTCTAGACAAGGAAGTGAAGAACAAGAACTCGCTGGCATAATTGGATGAGTTCAGGAAGTGCAAATTTTGTCAGATAAAAGGGCCATGATTTTTCAATTTGCTAAAGGATTAAATTAGCAGTGTATCATCCACTCCAGGTGTGTGTTTGCACTTTACCAGGCTTTGCAAAAGTAGGTGATACAGAGCCTTTTTCTGAAGGAAGATCTGTGCCTCTCAGACAAAATAGCCCCTTGTATCTGCCCCCTCCTACCACCTTGGACACTTGGTGAGGACACATTGTAGCGCTGGCCCACAGACGCTTGTGCTCGCTTCAGTCATGAACAAGCATAGTGTGGTATAAACAGACATGTTAATATTTTGAGTTTCAGGACCTTTTCAATCACCTCCTCATTATATTTCGTAGTCGCAGCCCAGCTGAAGCACAAAAAGCCAGTATAGTTTGTGTCCAATATATCTTACGGTGCTCACTCAGGATTTGTAACTCGGGGCTGTCCTTGGACTCTAAATCAGGACATGAGTGAAGTGCATTGAATGATCCCATTAATATAAATAGCACTAAAGTTAAAAGCAGGGCTCCGTGAAAGGACTTTTGATACACTGGCTGCCGTCGCCCTCGAGTCAGCAGGTGGCATTATAGAACAATCAGGAATGCCCAAACCTCGGCCGCTTCCCGCCCGCAGCCCCAGACCTGAGCCCACGGGGGAATGAGCATGAAACCCGCCTGTTCAGCACAGCTGAAGCCGCACAATGAGCACTTGCCAATTAGGGCCGGGGCTATTGTCTGCGAAAGGTCAAGTGCTGGCCTTGCTGAAATCTTTCAACACCGGCTCCAGCGCTATTGGGACTTAATATATTTCATACAGCTGAAAACTTGCTCGGCCCTACGCAGGGCAGAGCCAGCCTTTCCTCTGCCCTTCCCCCGTATTCCCCAGGCCGGCAATACGTGCTGGGAAACCTCAGAGGGAGGAACCTGCCTTTTTAATCTGCTACCACCTCCCTCCCTGTAGGTATTGTGGAAGAATTGAGTTGTTGGCAGGGCGGTGGAAAAGGAGGTGGTTTGGCAACGTGGGCCAGGGGAGGGTGTTCGGGTTAGGGTTTGTTTTACCATCTCCCAAGAGATTTTCTTTATAGCTCTGGTGATACATGTTTTTACAGCTTACTACTTTTAGTATCTGTCACTTGAAAAGAATAGATGGTCTAGATACACGGGGGAAAAAGAAAAACCAACCAAAAAAAAAAACATGTGCAAGCAGCAACAGGTAACCAACAAAAAGAAAACTTTCCCATGAAATACCCAAGTGATACAGATGTTGCGGGGTGCTTAAGGAACAGCAGGTTAGGGAAAGGCTCAAAGACTCAACGCTTCTGGCCAACTTCTGGATCCAGAGGCTGCAGATGAGAGACTTCCAGCTCCCTTGGCTCAGATGCCAGATGATCCATCAGCCCAATGGCCATGCCAAGACATGGTACCTTCCAGCAGCTGTAGCTGGCAAGGGTCTCTTCCCAGACTCCAAACCAGAACCTGGAACTCCATGTGTGCCTTTAGCTCCAGTGCAGTAATGCTGCATGGACCAGCATTGCCTGGTGGGGGTCCTGGGGACACAGGGGTTTCAGCGTGCACAGAGGCAGAGGTGAGTCCCCTCTCTCCATTCCCAGTGGAGGATGAACTCCTGGTGTTACTCCTTTTGCCCCTTCCATTTGGGGACAGCCCTTATTAAAGCAGATGGTGGCTTTGATTCCCAGGCCACAATGATTAGTGACTGTGGTATCCCCGCGGGCTCTGGGCTCCAGTGTCCCCTTGGGGGTGCAAATTCAACTTCTAAACCCCTGCGCAGGAGCTGACCTTTGTTTCCACCAGTGGCACAATTAGGATGGACTCAGGGTGGTCCTGGGAGGACCGCAGCCTCCCTGTAATTGCTGGTGACAACAACCACAGGCCGCGTTGGACATGGCCCACGTTCTTGTGTTGACACCACTGTGCTGTGTGACTTTGTGAGGACGTTCTCCAGTGGGCATTGGCCTGGAGCCAGGCCACAGCCCGAGTTACTGGTTAAACCCACGGTTTTAATGTGCTAATCCCCGAGTTTGAACTACACGTACTGTGTGGTTGTGTGTGTGTGGTCTTGAAAACTCACCAGTCTACTTGCAAATTAAAAAAAAAAAAAAAAAAAAACAAAAAACAAAAAAAAAACC
>VZUA01097957.1:11107-30495 GCA_013401035.1 Horornis vulcanius | reverse complement strand
TAATAATAATAATAATAATAATAAATCATCTTCTTCATGAAAGAAGACACAGCATTTTCATTTCCTGAAGGATCTGTCAACTCTGAAGCAAATCAGGCTGCTAGAAAAATGGTTCACATTTCAGAATCATCCCTTTCAGAATCATCAGGCTCAAGCATCTGAAGCCAAGCTAATATTTTAGTTTAACAGATATGATAGTTCAGTTCAACTATATTAATTTGGTACTCAATCCACCACCAAGTCCTTGACTGAAAAGATACTTGAAGAACAGATATTACAGAAACTGACCTTGTAATGGGGCGTTGCAATTACTTCAGCCTTGGTCTACACAGGGTTCAAATCCCTGAAGCTTCCAGCCCCCCACAGGTGACATGCTGGGAGCTCCTGGACCGAGGCTAGTGCTGTGGAAAGACTGTGTTTTCAGAGAGAGATGCCTGGAAAGCCTTCCCAGAAAAGATCTGGCTTAGCCTAGGCTGATGGTGTTCAGGGAAAGCTGCAAAGTGCATTTTGAAATTCATAAAGTCTTCCCCTGACCTGACTGGTACATAAACCCACACTGGCACTGCTCTTCACTGAGGAAGGAAGCAAGGAAAAAAGCCAGCTTTAGGTGTTTTGTAGCCCAGCAATTTTGTACAGCATGGTAGGCAATACATAATGGAAAGGTGTGTGGAACCATCAGGTTAGAGAATTAAATTCTGTGTATTATATAGCCATGATTTATAAACTATGGGTAAGGCAGTATTTAGTCCCATTCACAATCCTGAGCATATAAAAGTTAAAGCCTATCACTCCAAAAACGAGGCAGAGAGGGAGATCTGCTTTAAATGTACTCCTAATTACTGCTAGAGAGCTTTTATGAAGAACAGACCACAGCACTTCCTATTGTTTTACATTTTGTCCTGTTTTAGAGCCTCAAGAGTGATGTCATAACAGGGAGAAACTTGTCATGGACACACATTAAACCCTGGGCACAAGGAAAAGACCTTTGATAACAGATATTCAGATACATAGATGGGTAATTCAATCAGGGGAGAAAACGCTGAATTAAAGCCATTTTTAGAGTTACTTATATGCCTGTCTCAGAAATTCTACCTCTGTTCAGAGAGGCACATGCTGAACTGCAATCAAATTACTTTGTCCAGCTCTGCAATTTTAATCATTTATCCCATTTATAGGGGTCTTTTTGTCTTGAATTAGGCAAATATGAGCCCAACAGGAAATTAGGCAACTAAGCAAAATCAGGAAATTCACTCAAGTGGCTTAGTCAGTGGAATACCACTGCTATCTTCAAACTAATACTCCAAAAAAGTTGAACTGCAGTTGGATTTATTTTCAAAGTAGCTAATGTGCTTTTAATTTGTACAAGGTTGGTAACCAGGAAAAAAAAAATACATTAAAGCTTGTCTTTAATTTTTTTTTCACAGAAGGCCTCAGCATACAGACACACATAATGAGTTTAAAAATGTAAAACATCAGAACAGCTATTTTAATGATAAAATTTGAGATGCTTATTTTAAATAAGTACCCACTGTCTTTATAACATTTAAAAAGAACTGAAACAGAAAAAATACACTCAGAGATTACACTTCTTCCTCAAAACACATATTTGATGATAGCTCTTGAGGTGGGGAGAGAGGAATTCTTTTAGCTCTTCACAGTGCCTCCCTGCATTTGGGATCTACAGATCTGTATACAGAATATTTTAAGTGATTTTTCTGGGAGGACAAGCTACATTTTTGCTTCACAGAAAACACTCCACTGCCCTAAACCCTAAAAACAATTTCTTGTTTGTAGATTACCATTAATATTTATTTAATATTTATCTACCCAATATTTATCTAGGGACTCTTGTGATGGTCCAGGTCTCTGTCATGCTGAGCAGTGCACCAACACAGAGTAAGTGTATAATCCTTGCCAAGAAGCACACAGAAGCCAAGCGGTGTCTTTTTTGCAGTTTAAAAAGAAGACAGAGGTACCATGGCTGATTTTTATTATAATTCATTCCAGTGGTCCTCATTGTGTTGATCTCTTGTAATTTGAAATCAGACATTTTCTTGTGATTTTAAATAATTATTACTGCTTTAAACTAAGCCATGAGATGCTTCATTAGCTTCAAGAGGAAACCATGGAGCCTCGCCCTGTGGGTTTGGAGCTGGAGAGTTTCACTGCTGGTTTCTGAGCCCAGTACCTGTGCAGCACTCTTCCTACTCAGTTCCTTCTTTCTGGGAGTAAATCTTTGTGGGCAGCCTTTGCTGGACTTGTAACAACTCCTGTTCAGTATTCAAATAACAGCTATAGTTAAATCTTCTGCCTTTAACCAACAGTATCAGAGATGAGGGAGGAAAAATGAATAGATTTATATTTGATATAAGGAAGAAATACTTTATTATGAGGCTGCTGAAACATTGGCTCATGTTATCCAGAGGGGGATGCCCCATCCCTGGATACATTCAAGGCCAGGTGGGCTAGATCTCTGAGCAACCTGATCAAGTTGAAGACATCCCTGAGCAGGTGGTTGAAGTAGATGGCCTTTAGAGCTGCATTCCAAGCCAAGCCATTCTGTGCTTCTGTGATAACACACAGCCACTGTTGCGTGTCATCTGTGCCTGTCTGTGCATATCTGTACACGATGTAACAGATTTTAAACCAGTTGGGCAACTTCAACTGAATTTGGTAGAGGTTCAGAGACCTTTTGGAGATTGCACAAAATTCATGGAAGTACCCAACTGAATAGAAAACACCCCACAAGTATTTCTGCTGAAGACAAGGCTTTTTAATCAGCTCCTGTGGGCTCAGACAACAGAGAACACAGAAAAAAAACCCAAATTTGTGAGGCTTTCTCCTATCCCAAGTGCAGAAGGAGTTTCAGCCAGGACTTGCATCTTAGTCAGTCAGCCTTGAAACACATTCAAAAGACACCAAGTTTCATTAAAACAGACTTTTAAATGTACTAGTTCCTTTATTATCTCTTCCCTTCTTCAGAAACATCCTAGATGTCTCATAGTTCAAAACACAGAACAGCTCATGTGGGTGCTTGGAGGTGATGAGGAAACTCCTCTTTCTACAGGACTGATGGATATCTCTTGCTCCCTTGCACAGGGTTGATTGGGGGTCAGGAAGACATTTCCCTCCCAGACAGGGAAGAAGGGACATGAAGATTAATTTGTCTTTTTTTATCCCTTTCCTCAACAGCCAGTGGCCTGGCTGACCTCCTGAATCATTCAGGTCATCATAAAAAAGCCTCAGGCCATGGTGATCACTCTTGTTTTGTGCTTGTGAAACACAGGTTACTCTCCTGAGAATGAAAATGCTTTAGTTTAATTGAAACCTTTGGTCTTCATATATGAGTACCTTTGTTAAATGTAAAGGCCTGAGGAAAGGAGAGGTCACACTGGTGCAGTTCAGAGTGTCTGGGGGGCTCCAGAGGCAGAGCAGCCTTTGCTTTAGTGAAAGGTAGACAGAGGCACAACAGGGCTTTGAATGAAAAGATGGTTAGTTTGTGGTTGAAACAACTAAAATAGAGCACAGAAACAGAGCCACCAGAGTTAGGAGGAGGCTGGTGTGGCTAAAGGACATGGCTGGACAGCCACTGCAGCAGCAGTAGGCGGGTCTGGATGGGATGAGAATGTGTTCATTGAGGGGAAACTGTGAGAAAATGAAAAGTTCTGTTTGAGTCATAGCGGGCTCGACCTCTCACTTGTGTGTGTCAGGGACAGGATTTCTGACAGGCTGTGATTTCAGCAGGAGCAGAGCAGGCAGGTCTGGGAGCATGAGTAGAAACATGATGCTTGAACTGCTTTCTGCATGGGAAATTATCCAGAAATATAAGATGTAAGAGAAAACCCTTCAATACTTGACTATCTCCCATGATTAGTATGCACAAAGCTATGTGAAGAATTAATAGTTAAAATCTTGGGTACATATCACTCTGCTTGGCTGAAACACAAGGAAAATTCATCCCTATAGTCCTGTTTTGATTTGAGGATTAAAATAGTCCCTGCTTTATCTAACCACAATCAATTTAGAAATGAGATGAAGTGACATACAGATATTATTGGCTTGCAATCACTTTGTTCTCTAGTGAAGTTCCACATTTGAAAGATCTTTGTTTCCTAAGAGATGGTAGAAGATATTAAGGCCTGATGCTGTGACACTGCCCACTGTACATCCACCACTTCACAGCCAAGTTTGAGGCAGAATAAAAGAAAATAATACCTATGCAGGTATAAACAATTCTAACGCTAAGGAAATATTTACCCAGTGTGTTTCTGCAGGAAAATTAATTTTCTAATTTCTCTCTAAGATTTCTGGGTAAGTAAAAGCAGAAAAGTACCAGAACAGTGCTAGCTATCATCTCCTTGAAACAAAAGCCAAAACGAAACAAAACAAACAAAAAACTGCACAACAACAAAAACAAAACCCCAAAAATGACAACAGCAGAAAACCACAAACAAAAAAGAAAACAAACAAAAAAAAAGCTAAACAAAAAACACAAAAAAAAACCCCACAAAAACACACACAAAAAAACCCCACCCCACAAAAACCCCCAAAAGTAAGCAAAACCAACCAAAACCAGCCCAAACCAAACAACCCCCCCCCATCTCAACTCACAAAAATGAGAAGCGGATGAAATGGCTCATACAGAAACACTGTATTAAGGATGGTGAACCATAACAAGTGTGATATGTTGTGCAGAGTGGGCATTAAGTAATAGGGCTTGTTAATCAAATGTATTTGTTACTTACATGCCTTCCCTATGCCTTGTATTGGAAATCACTGGAGGAGTTTGCAGGAACTCTGCAAGCCCTGTTGTGGCAGAAAAACTGCAAATCTGAGAGCTCCAGCAGCAGGGTGCACGTACCTGATGCACCCGTGCTGCTCTGGCTTTTTCAAGGAGACACAAAATGGGGAAAAGTTCTGGGCTGAGAAAAAGCCCAGTCAAGAGATGAACAAGCCATTTGGAAAAGCAGACAAGTGTTGGAAAGTCTAGGAAGGAAGTGCTGTATACAGCAAAAAGAACAAGGCACTTGGAAATGTATGTAGGAAGGACTAGAAACTTGAGAAGGCAGAAGATGCTTTGGCTGAACTCTTGGTGGTTTAGAGTTCTCAGGAGTGGGGCTGTTCCTCAGGGACTGCAGTGAAAAGCTGAACAATGCTGTATTGGCTCAGCACATGGAGCTTGACTGGCCCTTTTTGAAATCCAGTGGCTAATTCATACCCTGAAAAAGGAAGTATATCCTGGCCAGTTGGCTAAATTTAAGAAGAAACAGGCAAGTGTGTAGCTGGAATAACAGGTAATGGAGGTGAAAGGCTGGGTGTAGGAAAAGTCAGCTGTGTGCAGGGGGCACGAGATGGAGTCACCCCTCCATGAAATCCAATAAAACCTGATCTGGTCATGATTAACTCAACGTTTTCAAAATCCTTTTAAGAGTTCACAAGCAACATAATATCTAGCCAGCTCATAGTGGTATGTGAGAGACCCCTGACTCTAATATCACTGGATGTCAGCCCTCTGCTTGTTTCAGATTTTGATGCTGAACATGGCTCTGCTTCTCAGTTCCAGCTTATTTATTTAGCATTCTTATTGCTTTATTTCATTTATAGCAAGCTTGTGAATGTAAGTAAGGAAAAGTACCTTATATAATAACTTAATCTATTTGAGCAGTCTGAACAAAGGCTACATTAAAATGCACCAACTGATACATATAATTAGTGGCAGAACTTCCTCTTGTGCCCAGAACCTGTGAAACCGCTCAAGAGAGAGAATGGAGAAGTGTGAAAAGCAGCTTTGGTGGGGCTCAGCCATGCTCAAACATCCCCTCAAAACAGGAAGAACATCACAGAGAACTCAGTACCCAAGCAGTGTCTCATGTACCCGCTCTGTGTCAGACTCCAGAGTCAGTCCAGTGTCTTTCTTCACCCCTTGCATGGGGACACCCTGGGCTGGGAGATGGAATCCACATTGCCCTCTTGCTCCTCAAGGGGAGTGCTAAGTGACCCTGGGGGAAACACGATCAGTGAAGGATTTATTGGATCTGGACTCTTTCTGACAGGCCTTCATAAATGTGTCTTTTAAAACAGAGGCCCCTTTGCCACTATATATATTTTATGGGGAGGCAGATGAATGGCTAACAGAGACTGCTACAAGAAGGGAAATAGCATGATTTGGGGTAAATTCACCTGAGACTTTCTATCCCAACTGAGATCTGCTATCCCAACCTGCTTGTCTTGCTTCTGTAATTCCCTGTTAAAAGAATACTGTATGCAGTAAATACACTAAGTTTTGGCATTCTAATGTTGACCTAATCAGTGTCCACAGCAAACCACTTTGCAATCAGTTTGAAATAGGGTTGGAAATGCTCATCTGACCTTTACGAGCAGTTGTGCATGTTAGAGAGTGTCTGAACTATTTTTGCACTTCATGACCTTACATCAAATAGCTGCTGGGCTCCTTATCTACAAACAGTATGAAAATAATAACAAAAAAAACCCTGAGTTGCACAGTCTCCTCTGCTTCCCTTCCTGATCTTAGGTGGTAATTTGCCTAGATAGGCAGCAGCTTACTTGTAACACACACCCATAGCATTCAGGTCTGTCTGTTGTTTTTGCCTGAGAGGCTGCACCAGAGTGTCACTCATGTCTACCTGCCATGCTCTGAGGAGGGGAAAACATTCCCTTTCTTGAATACCTGGATCCATCACCTGGATGTGGAGACAGGAGGTTAGAGGAGCTGCTATTTCTTTATGGAACATGGGGGTCAAGATGGACCAAACTCATCCTGTAGTGAAGACCTCCATATTCTTAACGCAGCAGTTTAGGTGCACAAAATAATGCTCAGAAGAACATCTTAGAGAAGCCATGCCATCCATTGGTTCCCTAGGTGAAAACTGTCTCCTGAAGTTCATTTTGATTGCACCTATTTCAGCTTGTGCTTTATTGTAAAGACAGCTTTGTGTCTCTCTTTAGTTTGTTTTCTTTCCCCCCTCTGTTTTTTTTTTTTTTCTTTTTAATTTAGAAACCTGCCTACATTCATGTCTCACTGTTTTGTTGGAAACAGATGGCCCTTCCTGGAGACACACAGTTGAGTGAACAGACACGGACCACTTTACCATGTGGTAGCATGTTTGTAATTAGATATTTAAAGTGCTAGACAATTACTATCAAACCTTGTCATGAGGGAAATTTAGGTCTGTGTTTACCAAGATCCAAATTATAAACTGGATCCCTGCCAGGGCTTTACTCTTGGGTATAAAACGAAAGAAGACTCTGGTTGAATACTGAGTGACATTGATTAGAGCTACCACCTGCCCTGTCTCAGACATGATCACTCACTCCTCTCTCCCACCCTGTCCTGTAGTTTTTGTTGATCATTGTATGTGGTTTCCCCATCTGATAAGTTTTGGGATCATAGGAGGTACCACCTCTCTAACATCTCTAGTTTAAGTCTCATCTTCCCACGTGGTTTTGGACTACAGAGAGGTAAAAGCAGTTCCATCTGAAAAGAAGCCAGTATAGAGCCATTGTTACATTGGGAAAAAAAGCAGACAAAGTTGGAGAGGCAAATGGAAAGTGATAAATCAGGGGAGAAATTACAGGGGAGCATTACAGAAGAAGAGAAAGAAGTTCAGAGATTTATCTAATGCCCAAGATAGTTTAATTCCTGCAAAGTTTTGCCCTAGATGGAAATACCCAGCCTGTGGAAGCTGAGAGCAACAGCACTGGCTGCTGGGGAAGTGCAGCTGTGCCCCTTTCTCATGCCTCACCCAACACTGCAGCCACAGCTGTGACTGAACAGTTGCAATCAAGAAACTTCAGTTCCAGATACACTAAATTCCGTCTGGTTTTACCTTGCTTGATACAGAAATAGTACAGGAGTCTGGAGGAAAGAATCATGGAAACACAAATGTTTGCAAACTATGGAAATGGTTAAAGTCATAGGTAAAGGAACACCAGTTTTATGTCAGTCTCACACCTGAGATGCTCTACTACAGTGGAATACTTATAATGGTTGTGAAAGAAAAATTCTATCATGACTTCATTTAAAAAAAAAACAAACCAAAAAAATTGTTAATTCTAAATTTGTATAAGGATTTAGCAACTAAATGCTTCAGGGATAACTTGTTTTCAACGGGGAATTCTGCGAACAAAAACTGATTACAAGGATGGAGCCAAATCCCTGTCAAGGATATGGACAAGGATCGTGGAAGCAGATGAACTACAATTTCCCATGCACCAGAATCCAAAATAAGGCCAAAAGCAAAATGAGCACAATCACAAAGCATTTCAAGAGCCAGGACTGAGCAATGAGAGAAAGCTGTGTACTTTCTTCTGTGTACCTGTAATCGCTTGCAAGATCTTTCTGAAGAGAGGTATGTGTTGATCTTACACAGAACTAGAACACTGATTTAAATATTCATTGTATAATCAGGGGAAGGAATCTCGGAAAACTATGTGAAAAAAGTACTGTGGGGTTGTACAGAGTGCAAAAGATGGGAGGACAGTGATGAAGACCAGCAGTAAAACCTGGTAATGTTGTTAAAATAAAATTTGGTTTAATTTATTGGTCCCTTAAGGTTCAAATTTGGAAGTCAGCTAGTCAAAGTAAGCATTTCCCAGAAACACAATTTTGGTTTGGACTCTGCCTTGCAACGTTAACTCGGGTATCTCTTGCAGCATTGTCCTGTAATTCAGCAAAGTCTCACAGGAAAATAAGGTAAATTCAGCTGAAAAACTCGTGGGTCGGAGGAAAGGTGAGTGAAATACAAACCCATGTGCAAATACAGAAGAACAGGTTGCAGAAGGCTGAAACAACAGATGGTTGTCACAGGGACAAGAGCTTGATAACAGTTACAGTGAATAAGAAATACCTGCACCGCAGTAATGTTAGGCCTGTGGGCAGCAGTAAATCAGGGTTTGGTTTCTCATGACGTTAAGGATTATGCACCCACATAAGGCAGCCTCTGCCCTGACAAGTGCACGGTGAAATTGTTGTCCAAACACATCCCACTTCCTCGCTCCGGCTGACTCACGGCCGCCTTGAGAAACTCCCATAGGAACGGTTCTTGTGGGGCGAGCAGCAGATATTGGGCGGCTTTCTGCCCTGCATTTTGGGGGCGATGAGGAATTCCCGGCGGGTGTGACTGGAAGCAGGGAGCGGGCAAGCAGAGGGCAGTGTAAGCACACGGACACAGCGCCGGGAAGCGCCGGCTCCAGGGAAGAGAACGGGAGCAGCGGGAGCGGCTCGGGCCGCGGGGCTCTGAGGGCAGCCTCGGGTGTCCCGTCGCATCTCGGCCTGCTTGTGAAAGGCAAGCACATTATCATGACTTAATTCTTATTAAAAAAAAAAAAATACTACTTCTAAGTTTGGATAGGTTTTAGCAAGGAAATGCTTCAGGGGATAACGTGTTTTCAATGGGGAATTCTGCGAACAAAAACTGATTACAAGGATGGAGCCAAATCCCTGTCAAGGATATGGACAAGGATCGTGGAAGCAGATGAACTACAATTTCCCATGCACCAGAATCCAAATCCTCAACTGGGGCAGGAGCAAAATGAGCACAGGCAGAAAGGGTGCCAAGAGCCAGAAGGAGGAGGAAGAGAAATCGGAAGAGGAGGAAGAGGAAGAGAAAGAGGAAGAGGAAAAGAAGACCAGAAGGAAGATGAGGAAAAGGAGAAGGAGGGTGCGCATCCCCCTTGCGGCTCCATCCGGGCACGCGATGACGTCATCACCACCGCGCGCGAAGCGCATCTTCCTCGCCGCGCGCCCCTCGCCCCTCCGCACGCGCGCTTGCCCAGCCAATGACAGCGGAGCGTCACCGCAAGGCCTCCTGGGGGCTGTAGTCCAACGCACGCTCCCCACCCCGCCCGGCACCACAGCTGCGCGTCCCTGCCGCGACCGGGACAGCGCCCGCCCCCCGCCCCTATGTGGGCGGGGCCGGACCGCACCGCCCACCAATGGCAGAGCGGGTCAAGGTTCGGCGGGCGGGCGGCGCGGCCAATGGGCGCGGGCGGGCGGTGGAGGGGGCGTGGCCGGCGGTGTTTTGTTCGGTTGCCATTGAGCAGCCCGGTCCATACGCGCGGGGGAGGCGGCACGGCCGCTCAGGTACCGGCGGCCGCCGTGGAGGGGGCACGGGGCTGGGGGGGCAAGGAGCGCGGCCGGCAGGTAACAGTCGGGGCGGGTAAGAGGTAACGGCCGTGGAGGTAACAGCCGGACAGATAACAGCCCTGCAGGCAGCACCCGACAGACAGCAGCCCCGCTGTCGGCCCGCAGGCAGTGCGGGGCAGAGAGGGGAGGCGGCCCGGCCACCCTCGGACCCCTTCGCGGAGCCCGAGAGGCCGTGCGCACCGCGCAGCTCCGGGCGGGCGGGGCAGCGAGCGCGGCCCGGGGGACCCTGCGGGGCGGGGGTGTCACCCCGAGGCTGCGCTTCCCTGCAGCGGCACCTCCTGCTGCCGCAGGGCTGCATGCTGCTCATCCCTCCGGTTACCTCGACAGATAGGTAAAGCGGTGTGGATATTATGCATTTTGTTGTTATTGTCCGTGCTCGGGCCGGGCCGCGCTCCCCCGCACCGCCGGGGCTGCTGCCGTGTGCCCGCTGGGAGCTGGAGTCGGCCGCCCCGCCGGGAGGCAGAAAACCCATAACCCCCAGAAATGAAATTATTAGCGTTAATAGGCGCTGCTGGGGCGGGATCCGGGCCGGCTGCGCGGCGCTGCCGTGTCTCCCAGAGGCCTGGCCTGGCCCGGCCGTGCGGGGAAGAGAAGGTGCCCGGCCGCGGCGGGGCTCGGACATTCCTTTGTGCCGCTGCCCTGCAAACACATGTCTGCAGGCACGTACCCCGGCGATTTTGAGGCGATTCCCTCCTGTCTGGTTCAAGGATAGCGTTACCTCTGTGGAGGTGCCTGTTCTTCCACAATAGCTGCCTTCCATTATGATTCCTGGGTGGAAAGGGTGGTTATTTTCTTCCTTCCCCTCCCCTCAGCAATAGCAAAGTTGATTTCTAGTTTTTATGGCCCCGAAGTGTAAGGACCAGTTGGGATCAGTGGGCAAGTGAATGGGCTCTTTGTGTTATCCCAGCTTTTCTGAGGGCAATAACATGGCTTTGTTCTGGTTATTTGGTTTATTAAATATCTTCTGGCCTGCTGGAAGGCTGGATAGAAATGTGTGGTTGAAATTCTGGGTGCTATTTCAGGAGGTCGCTTTAGGTCCTATGAGATAGAGCAGCCACACGCTGTGAAGGCTTCTCAGGATTGGTGTTCAGGGATCTAAACCCCTGGGGTTGGGATGGAAACGTGCAGGCGTTTTCCCCTTTAGAAAAGGATATCCCCATCCCAGTATTCAGAAGCTTTGGAGCAGCACCTTAGCTTTGGGGTTGCAGGGTTGAGAGGGACTGGGTGATTCTGTCCCTGGCTTTCACCAGGAGCACCAAGTCCTCTGCCTGGGGATGAGTTGAGTCTGCTGGTCAAATTCATTTTCTGGTTTGCTGTGCCTACATTAATATCAGCTCCTGAGAACAAGTATTAGAGCCATTACTGTTGCATTGCCTCCCATGCGTTTGCCTGACAGCAAATGTTTTAGTCAGAAAAATTTGCCATTTTTGGCAAGAACCAGTAAGTTTGTATCTCTTGTGGCAAGCTGAAGTGTTTCTGGGTGTGTTTTAATTGTGAATGGTCTGCTTGCTTCTAGTCGGGCTTATGAAATGTGGAGCACAATGTTTGCTGAATAGCAAAAACTTTCCTGATGAAGCATGTTACTTGATCTGGTTTTATTGGAGATGCGGTGTACTTGTTCAAGCCCAAAGAGCTTGTATCCTTACGGTTATTGAGCTTCCAAAAATGCCTGGAAGAATTGTGCTCAGAGGCAGGAGACTAAAACATACATTTTAAGTAGCTCTGCATAGTCTGGTGGAACTCTGAACTAGAAAATGGGTTCACTACTCACTCATTTTGAATTTCCTTGAAATACTGTTCATATTAACATGTCTGCTGTTTTTAATGAGCCCTATCTTATTGCCTCGGTAGCAAGATGCTACTCTTCATCATGTGGAAGTAAATGCTGCCTATTAGACAAACTCAAAATAGTGATCTGCAAGATCAGCCCCCTAATGATATGATAGGATGTTCTTGTGGTAATCTGGCAGTCCTCTAGCGGCCTTTACCTGCCAGTGCGTAACCCATAGTTACTGTCTCTTTAACTGGGGAATTAAAGTTGGTTAAATAATTGTAAAGGGATATTTTAAATTCAAGATGGCTAAGTTTCCCTACTTCCTTTCAAAGAGCTGTTTTTCTGCAGGGTACTATGATTCAGAAGAATGAGGAGGATGAAAGAAGAAATATTTATATTTGCAACCATTGTGTTAAGCTCTGGAAATTTAGTAGAGGTGTAAAACTATATTTATGAAAATATGGTGGGTGGATAAACTGAAAGTCTGACTGTACTGAGAACACTGCAATTTATTGCACGGATTGCTTTATTTAAAACAAAACCTTGAAGGATTTATTCTTTCCTTTAGGAATTCCTTGAGAGTCTGGTAGCCATTACTGTGGCTCCCTTTTTTTAGTTCCTTCTTTTCCCTTCTCTGTGCTTTCTCCCCCTTCCTCTGTTGCCTCCCCCCAATCTACATTCCTTTGTGTTAGCAGTGATGATGGCAGTTCTAGTCACCTCCTGTGGTTTGATAGATTATTCCCTTTAGAATCATGGTGTACTTAAAACTTTCCAAACACAATTCCTTCCTTGCTCCTCCACTTTTTTGATGCTGGCTTTGATTTTTGTTCTAAAAATTTGTCCTCAGTGGTTATGCTTTGAGTTGTCCTAAAAACTAGTCTCCTTAAGTCTCCCTAAGCCTTTTGTGGACAATATTAGTACTTGTTATGATTTGCCTTTCTTTCTGTGTATGTTGATGATCATGACATAAACAGAAATTTTGTTTTTTGACTACAGGGAGCTTCTCTCTCCCCTGCCAGCTTACAAGTTCTGTGCTTTCTTTTTAGTCAAAATGTTGCTCACTTTAAACTGTAATTTTTAATTTTGTGAAATAAACTTCTTGGACTCTTATGATTTACTGCATTCTTGAGATCTGGTAGTCATGTAAGAATGATCTTGCAATCATTCTTGCAGTTTGTTTCAAAATGCAAGAGATTCCTGCCCATTGTGGAATTATCTACAACTTTTACTTTAGATATTATAAGTAACATAACCTTACTGGGAGGGGTGAAACTACTCACAGAAACCCGTGGAGGGGGCTTTATGAGCTCTCCTGAAGGAAAGGTTAGTCAGCACAGGGAAGCCCTGTTCAATTTTAGGGAAGCAGTTAATAGCTAGAAATATAGGTACTTAAAGTCAGTGCAGTGTCTGATACTTTCTTGGTAGGTAAGTTTTAATCTCTTGACTCTGTACACCTGTGAGGGAGCCCTTTACGTGGACAATGCTTTTTTGGTTGTCATAAAGTTTGTGTCCTTAAAGAGATCTAAGCACTGAAGTGCTGCAATCCAGTGATGAGTCTTTAAAAAAAAAAAAAGAAAAAACACCTTCACTTTGTTGGTTTCTCTTAACTGTAAACACTCTGTTAACAGGAATTGAGACAGTCCTATCTTCAGAAAATGGTTTCTTTAAGGATTTTCTTCTCACTCAAGAGGAGGCCTCGAGTTAAAAAAAAAAAAAAAAAGAGGGGTGTGGCATATTTAACTCCTTTCTAGGCTGCTCTACAATTTTTTTTTGTGATGATCCAACTGGATATTTTGGTACTGTTAAATATAGAGAAACCTGAAATCACGGTAACTGTTGACTCTTAACATAGCCCTTTCTATATTTGATGCTGTTTTGGCTTTTTTGGTTGTTTCAGGGAATAATATCATTAGCAAGCTGGCAAGAAGCTGCTCATCTAACTGCTAATGCTTTGCAGTGGGTGTAAATAACTTCTGAAGGCCGTGTTTCTGCTAATTTTTAGGTTGAGGGGAGGAAGTAGGCAGGGTTGTTACTAAATACATTATCTGGGTTATGGCTCTCAGTTTACTGACAGCACTGTTTTTTTAAGCAAGCAGTTGAGTATTATGCTTTAAGGTAATATGAAATGTTTCAGTTAGGAGATTTATTGAGTTATAAAGACAAAATTAATATAATTGGCTTTCTTCTGTTTGAACTTGAGCGTATTCTGGTAAGATGCAGCTGCCACATTTTGCAGGTTGGATGTTAACAGTAAGATGGAGGGTTCTGATCACTTGATGTTCACATCATTGCTCTGAACCTGGTATGACAACATTGTTTTAAGTTCCTGTGAGAGTTAAACTGTAGGAAAGCACTGGGGAGAATTGTCAGTGATGTATCAGGCTCAGAGCTTGGGACACCAGTGAAGGCAACTGCTCTTCAGTGTATGTGGGTCTGTCTGTGCAGATAGAGCCAAGGGTGTGAAATCAAACTATTTTTCCTGGTGCTTTCATTAGAAGTGTCATTTGCAAAATTGACTCTGTTCACCAAGACTTACATCTCATTGTGGGGAGGGCATTTGAGCTGCAAGAAGGCTGTTTCTGCATTTGCTGAGCTTCAAAATTGGAACATCCAGCTGGTACAGGAAATAGTTTAAGAAATAACTGCAGCACCCTGTCTGAACCTTTACTTTTGTGCTTTAGCCTGAGATCTATGATGCTGGAAGACAGGATCTGAATTTTTTAAAGGAATACCTGTTTCTCTTTAAGACTCCCCTCATCCAGCCAGCCTTGACAACCAACTTGCTGTTTATTTGCTCCAGCTTTCTTGGGTTATGAAAGATCACATTTTTAACTTGCCTAGTTATACATTAAAGTGAAGATATTAAAAATGGAGCGAAACATGTACTGTCCTAGTAAGACCTCATATAACAGGTCTGTGGCTTTTCTTCTATTGTCACCTCCCCTTCAGCCATTAATAGGAATAATAGAAACTTCTGTTGGTGTTATATTAACTTTAAGTCCCTAATTTGCATCTCAAATAACATTGTGAACAGCATTAATGCCTTCGAGGGGTTTGGGAGGTTTTTTAATTTGTAGGGTAAATGTATTTTTTAACCTAATTGGGCAGTTCAGATTATTATTGCAGCGTGTTTAATTTTTGCTCTGCACAGCTTGTGTTGATGTCAGTGGCTCTAAATCATTCCTTCAGTGCTGTGCACATGTGTTATGTTTCACCTTCTTAATTGTGGCTTTAGATTTTTGTCTTGGTATTCATCCACCTCATACAGTTACTACTAGATACCGTATAATATTTTTGTTCTTTATTCTACCCTCAAAAGTTTGTTTAGAATGAAAATTCTTCTTTTAAAAGTTCTTCTTCCTTTAACTCCCCCTTCTTTCCCAATGAAAAATGCACTTCTTTGCGTTCAAGGTTTCTGTTGATCTGACCTCCTTTGGTTTTAGAGGGATGGAAGTTTATAGTATTTAAGGAAGGGGGCAAGTGACAAAAGCTGTGTGTCAGAGCTGTCAAACTTTGTGGCCTTATCAGCTTCCACTGTCCAAAAGTAGTACTCAAAATATGGAAGAGGCTAAAGTCTGGAGCCTCAGGTGTGATGAAGGTTATGAAACAGAATTGTGAGAACATAGTTGAGGCAGGATGATGGCTCTGGATCTGAGGTTCTGCCCTCTGCAGCTCAGCGTTTCTTAGTCAATATGTAACTGGCCATTAAAGTTGCAGGTGGTTTTTGTATCGTGTTATGTTTTCATAACATAGGAAACTTCTGATCTATGGACTGTTTGAGGGTGTGATTTATTGATTTTTTTAAGTGCTGGTCTCCATTTAAGATACCTGAGACCTATTTGTATATTTGTACAGTGCTTTTGATGAACTGACAGTTTAAATTACAATCCTAGCTTTTTTAAAAAGCAACCTTTTTGCCCAGTTATCCCAGTGTGATAGTAGTAGCAAATAATTCATTGCTATCTGTTGGAATGGAGGGTAGTGGTGTTTGAACGTGCCTCAAGACTACTGCCCTGCTTCAGAGCGTAATTTGATGCAGTATTTAGTAAATGAGAGGAGAGAAGGGTAATGAAAACAGCATTCAAGAACTATTCATGAATTGACTAAAGTACAGCATGTATTCCTTATAGTGGGAAGGAGGAAAGGAACAAGTACCCAGCACTTCATCTTTTTATTTCTTAAAAACAATAAAATGAAACGACAGAGTTGAACCTTGATGAATTTGAGAAGTGTGAGTAACTTGGAGGCTAAACTGAAGTGCTGTTGCCTGTTGTAAGAGGCTACCAGAGGTTGAGACAACAGAGGCGCTGCTGGTTTGGAGATTGTGGTGGCACTGGAGCATGAGCCAGCACGTTCCAGTGCCAGCACACTGCCACCAGGCAGTTCTTGGCCTGTTCCCTTCTCAGGATGCATAGTAGTCCCTTGAGCTTGGCTGCATATGTGCCTGCTGACTTCATCCTTTTCTTCCATTAGCACCCCATCCTGACCAGACCTTTCTGGTTCAATATTTGGATAAGAAATTGCTGAACTGCAGGGAGGGTAAGGTGGACTGCTGCTGCTCTTCTGTTTTCATGCTTCACAAATCAGAAGAATGTCATTCAATAAAGCAGGAAAGTACCTGGATAAATGCGTGTAGTACCAAACTGTTACAGGGATGAAAAAGGATAGTACTTTGTTCTGTTTTATGCTTTTTAGGTGGCCTATTTATGCTTGAGCTCTTAAGAGTTAATTCCTCTGTGCTTTAGTGACTTCGAATTTTGCAGTTTAAATGTGAACACTGACTATAACTAACGCTCTTTGCTTCAACTCCCCATCTGTAAAATACTGCATATCTTAATTTTTGTTTTGGTGTATTTTGCTGCTGCGTGCAGCCTTTTGCATCCTCAGGAAGTCGTAACCCAGCCTGAGGCAGTGGATATAAAAGGTGCACGCACATGTTTGTGTGACAGTGCCTTGACACCGCATCAGTGAAAGCCATTACATCACCCTGCTGGGTTGTTGGAAGGCAAAGCACGCCTGTCTTTCTGAAGTAATAGGCTTCTGGCTTCTCTTGGTCAGAAGAAAGATGCAGCAGGATACTGCAATATTGCTGAAACTTGCATGCTGCCACAGGAGGGAATTGGAGGGGATTTATTTCTGCATGAAGAAAGTATGGGGCAGCTGTGACTTTTTTTTGGTAATAATAAAATAACCTGGTTATGCAAATCCTGAGGTTTTAATTTGAAAAATCAGAAAAGTAACTTCTAATTCATTGGAACTCAAAAATCATTGTAGGAGGCTAAGCAAAAACATTACAGGGGCTTGAAACTGAGTTTGTCATTAAAAAAAATACAGGGCTGTGAAAGGTGTAGGCTGGCTATGGGTCTTCTGCCCTATACTGGTATTGCACATCTAATGTGATTCATAACAGAAGCCTGAGCAGCTCTTCTCTTTACTTAGTCCAGTGCTTTGCTGTCCTCAGTATTAAAACTTGTTTTGAATATGAAATCAGACATCTTCTTACTGCAGGTCAATTATTGCCTAGTTTCCTGGACATAAGGGATAGCTATTCCTTCCCCTGTAGTAAGTAAACTTTAAAAAATATTTGTGCTGTTCTTTGCAATGTTCCTGTTTCCTTGTGTCTTGCCCTCCACCCTTGTGATACTTTTGTCCTAAATAAAACTAGTGTATTTAGGTCTTCCTGAGAGGTCATGTTTTTTTCAGCTCTGATCATTCCTGTTCTCTCAAAGTTAGTTCACATTGGGCTTGAAGTGTAGTGCTCAAAACCCAAGACTGTACTGCAGCTGAGACTTTCTATGCTGAGTGGAGTGAAAAAATGTCTTCGTGTCCCCTGCAGCTGATATTCGTGTTTATGCATCCCCATACATTGGACTTTTTTACACCAGCTTAACACTCATTTCAAAGTCAGCCTGCTGATCCCACCTAGCTCACAGCTTTCTTCTGAAGAACTTACCTTCATGTTTGTTCATTTAATCCTGCCTGAGTGTGCCTTTCAGAACTCACTAGTGTCCTATTACTTGCAGAACGGTTTTCCAGCTTGTCAAAGTTATGCAGGATTTTAAGGCTGTCTTACAGTCCTTCCTGCTGTTCTCCTACATCTAACAAGCCTCCTCTGCCAGCAGCAGATCACGGGAAGCACAGAAATGGAACCCAGCTGGGTTCCTGCTCCGTGTGTTCTCCCACGCACCACTGGCAGCTACTCTCTGCCTGTGACTGTCCCCCAAGGCCTGCCTTTGCTTGCCTCCCAGCAGCAGAAGTCTGTAACATTTAAGTGTTTGAGCTCACAAGTTCCTGCCTGTCCTTAAACCCTGTTACACTGATGTCTCAGTGAACCAGGTGGGTGCTGCACGCCTCTAGTGCTCACAAAAGGTTCCCATTCTTCCCAGAGGTTCTACTTAAATATGGGGGAACTGGAGACTGGTTGCATGAATTTTGACCTTTGTCTTAATGCAGATATAGAATGAAGTCAGGCCTAACTTCGAACTGATGTCCAACCCCTTTTTTTTCATTTGTTTTGTTTTAAAAAAGCCCCAAACATGTCCTGTTTCTGTCTGTATTTAAATATATCACATAACAGCCTAAATCTAGTACCTTGCAAATAATTCCAAGTGTTACAGTGACTGAAGTCATCTGTAGTTAGAGTTCTTTGAAGCTGTCCATTCTTGAGATGAAATTGCTCTTTCATTGCAAGCCATGTGTCAAAGGATAAGCTCCACTACTTGGAACAGCTTTTCTTTGGAGTGTTTTTCTTGGATTTGTATTTGTAAGTACTTTTTGACATCTCTATAGGTGCAATTTTCTCTGTTTGAAATCTTAGTTTTCATATTATCTCCCCTGTTGAACTCAATGCACATAATGAATCTTGTGCTGCATAGAAATGGATTTCTCTGAGTCCTGTCTCTGTTGGGGTTGTTTGACACAGTTCTGTGAGTGCTATTTGTTGTTTTTTCTCCAGCACCTCTTCCTCTAAACTTTCTTTACATCTCTGCCATTGAGTAATTCCCTTAGACTTGCTCTTATCGTTGCCTTATTTATACTCCCTGCATGTGTAGCATCACACAGATGTATTTGAGTGTAGTTGAAAGTTTTATTGTGCCTGGCTACAAGCTGGAATAATTAATCTTCCAACCATTCTTTCCACTGGATGCTCTAAGGAGACGGACAGATATGCTTTGAAGCCATGCTGCAGTGTTAAAATGAGCAGAGGTTTAGCAAGTCTGATGGTCCTTTCCTAAAGATATTGAATGTTTGTTAGATAGGATTGTCTCAGTGACCGCTCTGAACCCACAAAATGTTGTCAGAACAGTAAGGCAGCATCACTTGGTGTTGGGAAGTTGAAGACAATGTGGATGGTGAAATTTGTGCTGAGTGTACTTTAGGTGAATAGCTGTTTGTAAGTATTACAGACCTTAAACAGGATTATGGGGGAACTATGTTCAGAAAAGCTCT
>VZUA01097955.1:3243-16154 GCA_013401035.1 Horornis vulcanius | reverse complement strand
AAAACCCGGACCGGATTTTTCCCGGAGACTGGAATGGAGTCGGTTGGAGCGAAAACCCGGACCGGATTTTTCCCGGAGACTGGAATGGAGTCGGTTGGAGCGAAAACCCGGACCGGATTTTTCCCGAATGAAAACAGCCAGCAGCTGTTGGATGAGTGTCTTGTTGCCCTACCAGAATTTGAGCCAAGTTTCAGATTCACAACATGAACTTCTTCAAAAATTTTGTGTTACACCAGAACATTTTTCTGTGCAGTTGAGTTCATGGTAGTTACTTCTGCATTATTTTCACACTGAAAATGAAAAAGCTCCAAAATCACAGAACATTGTAAGATTTGGTGGGTTGGTTTTCCAATGTTTGTAATTGAAACCTGCAGCTCTTAAATTCCTAATGATAATGTTTTACAAACCTTCACAAGACTGTTGGACGGTTTCTTCACTTCTCCATAAACGTGGTTTAATGGTGCAGGTGTCATGCTGATGGTGGCTATGATTATGCAGGGCTTCCAATTTACTCAGAAATGTTTTTCCTTCACCTTAACATTGCTTTTAGATACAAACAAGAGGACAATTTACTTGCAGTACCAGATAAGTGGATATGTGGCTGTCTGAAAAACTTCCATTTTTTTGTTCAGTGTATATTTCATGATGTCTGTTGTTCTAGAATGTCCAAAGGCAATTAACAA
Source organism: Horornis vulcanius (assembly GCA_013401035.1). Lineage (NCBI taxonomy): Eukaryota > Metazoa > Chordata > Aves > Passeriformes > Scotocercidae > Horornis > Horornis vulcanius. The sequence goes on along the minus strand of VZUA01097955.1, from coordinate 15,471 downwards.
AAACAAATCAATCCTGGACAATAATTCTAAGAGAAATGTACTGCCTGGAGCCGCTGATTTAAATATCACCTTCTTGCCAACTAAAATTGGAGGGAAAGGATTATTCCATTAGCCTGTTAAAAAAGACAACAATCCCTTTTTAACAAGCCATATAGCTTTTTCCACTGTCCTTAGCATCCCTTGGCCTGCTTGGTCAAGCTCAACAGAGAAACCTAAAAGTACACTATGTATTGTGTTGGGAATTGCTGTTTCTTCATTAGCCAGTGTCCTTCAGCAGTGTTTATAATGGTGTGCTGTGAGTTCTGTTAACTAATGAAGTTTAGGTTTTGTTTGGTTTAGAGTTTTTTGTTGATATCAATCAGTCTGTTTCTTGCCCAAGTTGCTTGGAGGAACATCTGTGCACTTATTCCACCAAAGCTTTCCAAAGTCTGCGTTTGGTAGTGATGAACATCTGCTATAGGCCTATCACAGAGAAAAGAATGTGAAAAGTTATCTAGCTCTCCACCCTCTGAGTCCTTGAAGAACCATTTCTGGTGAGGATGATAGCATACCTCTAAACTTGCTCCTTGCAATTAAGTCGCCTTATATTTCCAGATGGGGCAAGGGAGAGAATTTTGCTGTGTCCATATTATTATAAACATTTGCTAGGAGAATTTACTAAGAAATGCTGGTGAACATGGAATAAAATTATTTGCTTAACAAGTGGAGCTGCTCTTGATGTGACTAACTGGATTTCAGGGTTTCTTGCTGTCTCTAGAGAGAGTTTGTTTAGGACTCCAACAGAGCTGGATTTTTATTTTGCATTCAGCCATTAGCATGCCAGGTGACTTCAGACACATCTCTCCATGTCCTTTTTGTCTTTCGCTTCCCATTCCTAAAATGGTAATTTTCAGGCAAGTTATTGCTGATATTTTAAAGACTCACATATAGTGATATCCTTGAGATACTTAGTCTGCATCACATTAAGCTGTTGATAGGACTAAAGCATTGGTAAATATGATAAATATTGAGATAGGCTTAGGGACAAATGAACTTTTTTTTGTTTAGTTCTTTCCTTGGGATGACTTTTTTATCCACACAGATCCTGGTACCAGAAAATGCAGCACACCTTGAATACAGGGAATGGCTTGCCACCAGTAACTCCAGGTTGTGGTTGAATTTTAGCATGTCTTCTCTCCCTAGTGTAACACTGGGATACATAGGTTGCAGTTTGTTTTCCACTGGTCAGTATGGATATAGTTATCTCTATGAGCTTTGCTCTCATTTGTTGATTTTGGAGAAACTTTTTGGGTGTATGTTCTGCAGTGATTGCTAGCACAGTACTCAGAGATGTCTGATAACTTACATTTACTGCTGTAGCGGCACTGCCATAGGCCTGAATAAAGAGTAGGAGTCAGAAAAACAACTTAAGTTTTCAAGTGCTAGAAAGAAGCTTGCAAATCACAATGTTTTAAAATGTATATTCTGTATATATTTTGTATTCTTCAGTCTAACAAGGAAGTTTTTGCTTGTAAAGTAGCCTGTTCTGCAGAAAGAGTATTGTGTATAGTAGTGAAGTATTCAAGAACTCTTCGTTCCAGCTAAATGGAAAAATTAACAGCAAACCATTTGAAGAAACAAGCTTGAAATTTCTGTACCATTCAGATGTCTTTATGTGGGTTTCTGAAAAATTATATTTTGTAACTGCAATATCTTCCCTGAAATATGAAAAAAAAGAAGTCATATTTTTACTAAGCCACACTTTCAAAGATGCTTATATTCTAACTGACTGGATAATAAGAAATAACTACTGTGGTACCCCATGAAATAAGTGATAAGCGGTAGTGAGGACGATGTTTTGAAGCACAATGATTTCAATTTAGATTGGCTTGTTTATACATTTTAAAAAGTAAGCAAGAGTTGGCAATAGAGCTACTGTTGTATTTTGTTTCTAAGTTATCTGTGAAGCACTACCAGAAATTGAAGATACATCTGGCATTACAATAAGTTGAATGAGTTCTGGCAGCATTTACAATAGAGAGCTGTAAACAGTGTTTTGAGTACGTTACTTTTTTACGGTAGATAGATCTCTTCCTTACACATTTTGAAGGAAGCCTCTGAAAAAGACAGTGATGCAGCAGGTTTGTCAGAGAGGCATGCTTTACCATCCTGGATAGGTTTATTTTGCCTGGAATATCCAGGCCTGAGTCAGAGGGAAGGAAATGTGACACTCATGGGTCCTGTGCCTTCAGCTTAGATTTCCATCTACGTTGTTGCTCAGGCTTTGAGTTTCTTATTGTTGCTTTACTGTGGTAACATGATAACTATGAACACATTTTTTACTAGTAATTTTTCTGCAGAGGTCTGGGACATGCTTGTCTAAGAACAAGGCTATAACAGCAAACCAAGTTTGTCACCTTGTGTTTAGTCATCGCCAGAAAACACGGTGCCCTGATTTTCATTAAAAAACCCTTCCAGTTTCATTTATCGTCTTTTAAATCTGTAATGCATTTGCCTGTTAGGTAATACATGTTTTAAATGTATTATTCATGACTGAACGTTTTCAAGGGTGATTTCCCTCTGCTGTGGACTACTGCATCTTCACAAACTGTTTTTGCAGTTCCTGAGAAGGAAATAATTATCTAAAGAAGTGATTTCCAACTAAGGAGTTTCTTTAAGAGGAAGGCCACCACTAATATTAAGGATCTGAAATACACATTCATCTCTTCCTGAACAATAGATGAATTGCCCTTCAGTGTTTTTAATTTAAAGCCATGTTTCTGCTGTCAAGTAAGAATGCCACCTGATATACGAGGTGTTTCTCATTAGGCTGTGGTATTTCTATGAGAGAACCAAGACCTTTAGGAAGGAAACAGCCCTCGCTGCTGCCCTGGGTTTAAGCGGCTGCCCTAAACTGACAGCTATGCAGAACTGTGTAGCTTCTTAAGCTTAGCAAGTTATAAATGGTATTCCTCTTAACGACCTTGGGAGGTGAATATTGTGTGTCCCAGGCACACACAGAGATGGAGGGTGTTGTGCTTTGGGTCGCTAAGTAAACACATTTCCAAAAGAACATCGTGCAGCCTCAAACAAATTGAGAAGATACATGCTCATACATAGAAGGATGCTGCTGCTTCTGTTGCAAGTATAATTCTGGAAGTGTAATGATAATGAGAGGAAGTGGAGGACTTCCTGCATTAGTTTTTGTGGCTGTGTGAAGGGGCTGTCTGAATTGCAGCTGTGTTGCACAACTGATAAAAGTTAGTTAGGCTGGACTAAGTCTCCTGAGATGTGAACTAATACACCTCCTCTTCATGCTGCATGAAGAGTGGTTAAATTCTTAGTAACCTGAAGTCAGAACAGCAGTAATAATCACTGAGTATGCTATTTGTCTCTGTATTTTACTTCAAGTTGACTGCTTTCCCCCGAAATGTGTTGGTGCTAGAGTGTGTCATTAAAATACAATTCACCCCTTTGGGAAAAATTTCCACAGTAAACAAATTACTTAGCATGTAAGTAGTCTGTGTAAACTGGGAGAAAGAAAAGTGTAATGGCAGGCCTTTAATATTGTGATATCTCTCTTACAGGTCTTTAAGCAAGAAAGGGAGAAGTTCTAAATGGGAAAATGATTAATTTTATTTGGAAAAACCTCGGGATATATGTGGTATGCTGGGAGGAAGATAGCTTCTTAAATTCCTTTCTGAAACATCCAAACTACTTTTACCTAATTTCTCAATTTGACTCCTGCACTATGGACTTATAAAGCAAATTGATGAAATGTTACTGAATGTATTTTATTTATTGTCTTTTTAGTGATGATTATTAAAATGTTAATCATGTTTGTCCAATATTTTGTTTTGTAATATCTTTACAGTGGCTTCAGTGAGTGGTTTTTTTTCTATTTATTCAATGTACGATGTTAGTTTTTTTTTCACCTTGTAAGTTTGCTTGTGTGGTTTAGTTTTTTTAAGGTCTGGGACCTTGATGAACTTTACTGTAGGGTTGAAGGGTGATTTTGAGGCCAGTATGTGAGACATTTATTTAAGGTGTGAAGTGAGAAGTGGGGCCTATTTCTCTTCTGCCTTTGTGGGTGTATGGTTTTGTACCCTCTACATAGCAGAAGTGTTTTGGAAAGTGCATGTTTTGGAAGGTGCTTTTTCCATGTCTGTGGATGAGAAGTATTACTGTGCTGGTCCGTGAGAGAGCTTTTCAGAAAGAGTAACACATGTCAGATTTAATTAGCTCAACCTTGGTGGCTGGTAGTGTTTTTTGGTTTTGTTTTGTTTTTTTCAAAGTCATAATGACCACTCCACTTAAAGAATCAAATATACTGTAGTCATGGGGGGTGGAGGGAACCATAGGTGAAAATAGCTTGTTGCATCTGGGAATTTTTTTATCAGAGAAAATAATACTTTGGGAAAATCTACTTGATTTTCCTGTCATTGTGCTGTACTGCAGGTGTGTATATCCTGTATTAAACCAGGCAAACTAGAAAAGTCCTGTTTCCCAGCAACCCAAAGGGTGTGTGTTTGCCTTTGATAACTGCAGTATGCTTAAAGTCACATATCTGAAGATAATTTAGGAGTCCTCCACTTTCAATGCAGAATAAGATGGATTAGGTAATTTCTGTTAAGGATATAATGCTGACATTGCCAGTTAGCTAGACACAAAAGATTTTATGATGAGATACTGATCTTGTGGTGTAAGTTACTGTAGAAAAAACAGAGAACTCTCTAAAGCAGACACTGAAGACAAGGGTGGCAGTCACACTATAAAAGCTGGTCCATTATGTAACATTAGGATGAAAAGCAGCAGAGAGAAGCTCAATTTCCAAAGTCCAGCTGCTTTCCTAAGTGCAATGCTGTAGATAATGCAGGAAATAAATAAATACAAATGCACATTCAGAAGAATACCTAAATTTTCCAAGTGCATAAAAAGGCTGAATCTTAAGTTTTTTATATCATTGCAGGCCACATATGTTTACCTTTGTGTGTGTGTGTGTTTTGACGTCTTTCTGAACAGTTTTACTCAGAGAACCAAAACATGGGTTTCCTGTTCTTTAAGAGGAAACTGAGTGTGCTGTTAGTTCTTCTTCAGCTGCCTTCAGTCATTTTACCTATGTAGATGTGAAACCATGGACTAGCCTGTCTGTTCAACTGCCTGTGTTATAAATCTCCTCTACCATTAGGCAAGGACAACATTCCAGAATATGTCGGTCTTCTCAGGCTTCATAAAAAAGATCTCAAAGGTCAGATGGGGGAGTATGCTAATTAAGGAGAAAAATGTTTTCTTTCTGTACATTCATATATCAATAAATTCAGAAATACTTTCCATTACTTTTATTACAATTTCTGTGTATTGCATGGATATTTGTTTCCAAGGAAATTAGTATTTTTGTCCATATCCTTTTATTTAGGAAATTTGCTCTGATGGGTTATTTTAAATTGTAGCGGTCAAGTTTTGTCGCAGTACTACAAATAAGGATTTGTATTTTTTAACTGCTTAACGACCTCCTTTGCTAGAATTTCCTCCTTTATTATAGTTGAGAGCTGTGGATACCTTAAGCATTACTGCACTTTGCATGAAATCTCAGTCAGGATAGCGGCAACAGAATTATTTGATGTCTTTGGTTATTAAATACATGATAATAATGCAACACATAGAAAGACTTGTCAATGGCGCTCATGTAACCTGTCATTGCAGTCCGTGCTTCTAACTTCCCCTTTAAATGTGCCAGAAGAGGCCTACATGGATTAAAGGTCACGGTATGTTTATTGCTGTCAGATTGCATTATTATGGCAAATTGATGGATTTTGTTCCATGTCCTCGGTCTCCGTGGGTTGTAATTTCTGTGAGAGGTGGAGATGAATAAACATGTCTCATTTTATTATTGTAAGATGAAAGAGGCATGAATTTCTCATGGTTCTGAGCTTTCTGCCCAGTTCTCGTACTCTGCCTGAAACAGTCTTCCTGTAATTATACCTTTTGCATGTAGTTCTCAGAATAGCTGGGCAGCCTGAGTCCAGCCTTACATTTATGAAGTTTTGCAGTTTTAATTATTCGTGATGGAGAAGGTGTGTTTCTGTGGACAGACAGGTCTCTCCTGTGGTTTATTGAAGGGATCTTTGGAATTTAATGAATTTTTATTCTGTAGGCTGATAAATCTAATTGAAGTTATGGATTAAAAAAAATAAATTAAAAGTTGTCAGTTCCTGCAGGCCCTTTGATGCTATGGATGCTCTTTGTATGCTTGCAGGCTAAGTGGTTCAGCAGGTAGGATAACTCCCCACCAAACAACTGAGTGTATGGCAGCTGAATAAGAGAGTGATAATGCATGGTGAGGCTGCCAAGCAGGAAGATAGAGAGTGCTGTAGTGACAAAGCATGTGGCAGCACTTGGGGCTTTCCAAGAGATAATCTAGCTGTAATGCTCTTGATTTCTAAGGAAGAAATTGCTAGAAACATGATACAGTTTTATCTCAACAAGACTGACTTGGACTAGGCTAGGTGTGTTACTGCTTCTGTTGTTAGAGGAACAATTAGGTTGCACCTCTTTTTTTTTAAGGTGTATATATCATCTTTCTTCAAAAACCCCAACCTGCGACCACTTTACAAAAGGCGCTTCTTTTCTCAGTTTCACTGTGTTCCTTCAGTCAGCTGCTAATGAGGTTACGTAAGTTGGACTGGGTCTGTCTCCTCTTGAATGCAGTCATTAGTGCTCAGAGTAAACCAATCCAAACCACTGAGTCCAATATGTGCACACAAGCGTAGCTGAAGCAAGGTAGGGGGGGCAAAAGGAGATTATTGGGTAAAAAAATGATAGTTCAACATGAGTTTCCTTTTCCATAGGCTCATATGGGGTTCAGAGTAGGACAGTGGCTTTGAAACTTCTATGTATCAAGTGTCATTTTTAGACTTTTTAGCTCTAATTTCATGAAGAGTAATAATCAAAGCTACATTTAAACAAGGGGCTTTCACATGCCGGTGATGACAGGTACTATTGGTATGTTTGCTGTGGAATGTCTTTTTTTTTAAGTCTTTGTTGTTGTTAATACACAAGGGGGCTTTTGGCCTCCCATCCATGCATAGTGTTTTTGTTATCAGTGATTTTGGTCCTGTTCCATGAACGATACAAAATTTAAATAAACTTCTGCGTTTTGGAAGAAAAACTAAATTAGGGTTTTTTCTTTTTAAAATAAAGACTTGATAGTTTCATCCAAAAGACTACAGTGTGCAAAGCTGAAGTACATTGTTTCTGGTTATGGGCTGGGGCATATTTAATCTCTTCTGTCAGTTTTAAAATCTGTTATAAATGTAATAATTCATATTAATACATATTAAATTTATTAATATTAACATTAATATTAAATTTAATGAACTTAATGTTTTGTTCTGCTGTATCTGGGCTCTTTTTGCTAACATACATCAACAGTGAAAATTTTAAGGACTTCATGGAGGCTTGCAAACATTTTTCTTGCAATAAAAGGCTGAGGGTTTTTTGGGGGTTTTTTGTTTGTTTGTTTGTTTGTTTGTTTGTTTTAAGTAAAGGGGCAACCAGGATAACTGTTACCTGAACAACCAAGGATGTCCTCTACAGAAGCCCTGTGTGAAGTGAAAGGTCATTCGGAGTTGGAGTTTGTATAGTTTAAAGAACAGGAAGAATAAAACATTGAGTGTAATTTAAAACAAGCACCTCTTTTAACATACCGATTCAAAGGTGCCGTGCAGCAACACGTCAGATCCTCTCCCCCTTGGCTGCTGAGTAATCGCTCGTTATTTTTTTCCGATATGATCATTGCTGAGAAATGAAACCGAGCCCAGGCTGTGGATTGCGGTGAGTGACAGGACGGTCCCCGCCTTTCCGGAGCTGGGGACCTGCGGGCAGCGGGCTCCCTCTGCAGCTCCGGGAGGAGCTCCCTGCTCTCTGCCGAGCTTCAGGGATGCGCTTCCCTCTCTTTTGAATGGCACGTGGAAATTTTCTCTGTATGTTCCTGCAGTCAAGCAGTTCAAACTTCGTGCTCCTTAGTGTTTCCAGCAAAGGTATAGCTCAGCCAGATGTTGTTTTGTTGCTGAAAGCATTGGACTTTCAGATTTGGGACAGTATTTCAGTCCTTAAGGTATTCAGACTTTCAGTTTGCTCTGAATGTCTAATTCTCAAAGTGGAGCAACCGATCAAAAATAAAAACATTGCAAACTTCTTATCAGAGAAAGTAATGTGATTACTGTTAGTAATTAGCTACTAATTATGGTAATTTTACAAATTCCAAGTATTAAATAGATGTGGATAGATGTTCTTTCAATGTCTTGGGTTTACTACATGAAAGAACATTTCATTACATTCTTATATGACTGCTGTACTGCAGATGACAAAGGAAAAATTTAAATTTTTATTGGGCTATTTTTGAATGTCTCGCTTTCTGTTCACTGTTTTTATCTGTTTGCACTTACATTGTTAAAAACATGACCTGTGTCTGCGGTGCTTTAGTGCAGCAGCTCTGATTTCTGGAACCTGTGTGTGCTGGTATTACTATGTAAACGTAAAAACCTCTCAGACATCTTTGTATCCCTCCTGGGGAAGAAGCAGGGAGAAAACCCACAATAAAACAGCACCCTGGATATTGTAAAGGCTTGCTGGAAGAAGGAGAAACAAGTTATATGTATGACGCAGGAAAAATCAACTAAAAGTTGCTAGTTTTCTGTGCAGGCTCTTTCAGCAGAGGGCAGTACTGGCTCTCTGTGCTTTACTGTCCCAGGGCTGCACAATGGCAAGCAGCAGGATGTGGATGTGCCAAGCTGGTCCCAGCACAGGCTTTCAGCTGTGTGAGTTTGTAATAGGTGGCTGGAGGGAGGCTATCACTAGATTTTGTAATACCTGTGTAAAAAGACAGTCAATGCAGTATTGCAAGGTAAGTTCTTAGCCACTTATCCATTCCTGCTGGCAGGGTTGGTGAATTCTTTGGATGTCAGCTCCTTGTCCAGGTGAACCTATCTGTGATTTCCTGTTTTCCAACTTGCAAAGAGACTGAGTCCAATGCACAGGAAGCAGCAAACAAGGCGATAACAAGATGTGCTCTGGACTGTTGCTGGTGCATCAGCTGGTTCAGTGCAGGATGACTATTGCATTGCCACAAAATAAAACCAGCTTTTCACAAAAATCATTCAGGTTGGAAAAGAGTACAAGATCGTTGAGTCCAACCTTAGACCAAACACCCCCATACCAACTAAACCACAGCACTAAGTGCCATGTCCAGTCATTTCTTGAACAGCCCTAGGGATGTGGTGATTTCACCACTTCCACTACTTGCCTGGGCAGCCCATTCCAATCCTTAACCACCCATTCAGTGAAGAATTTCTTCCTAATGTGCAACCTGAACTTCTCCTGGCACAGCCTGAGGCTGTTTCTACTAGTCCAATCACTTGTTTCTTAGGAAAAGAGACCAACCCCCACCTTGCTACAACCTGCTTTCAGGTCCTTGTAGAGAGCAATAAGGTCACCCCTGAGCCTCCTTTTCTGCAGGCTAAACACCCCCAGCTCCCTGCGCTGCTCTTCATCAGCCTTGTGCTTCAGAACCTTCCCCAGCTCTGCTGCCTTCTCTGGACATGCCCCAGCACCTTAGTGTCTTTCTTGCAGTGAGGGCCTCAGAACTGGACACAGCCATTAATTTTTGGTTTATTGGTAGTCCACCGCTGCTTGTTTTTCTGCTGGTGCAGAATCCATGTAAGAAGTTATCTTACTGTGTGATTGATGAAAAATGTCAATGCCAAGAACATCGCATTAATTTTAAGCTTGGTTTGAAGTCCTTTTCCCCCTGAAGCCTACTGGAATATTCTAGGCATTTTCCACAAGGTGGAGCTTTAAGGCTCTGTGGCTGGGAATTTTTTCCTCGTGTCTAATAAGCAGAAAGACGAATGGAGTTTATGAAATCTTACAAAATAGGTATAAACCAACTGTTTCAACACTTTTCAAGGAAGAGAGTTAAGTTTTAGAAAAAGCAACAGACTCAACAGATACTTTGGACTGTAATATGTCTGAGTCACTGGAATTAATGTTATGAAAGAGACAAGGAAGGATTGGAAAAAATAGTTCTCATTACTTATTTATTGTTTTGGTATTACTGTTTCTTTGCTTCCAAACAGTCTTGAAAGGTAGACAGAACTAGATAGAGAAAAGCATTATCAAAATAGTTGCTAACTCTTCATTTGTTGGGAGGAGGCTTTTTTTATTTTAAACAGTCCTACCCTAAAAGAAGAGGATGAAACTATAGATAACAGTTATTCTGATAGATTAAAGAAAGGCAGAAAGCCTATTTCTTTCTTTTGTGCAGCTGTCTTCTCAAGAATGAGCTATGTATGCCTGTTCTCTAGAGGAGCACCTTTTTCTGTTTTTCACTTTGCCTGCCAGAAGTTGCATCTTGCTGAATTCTGGAAAAGTGCTACTGGTATTTCAGGCTGTGTTTCAGTAATCAGTTATCTTGGGCTTCCCACGTTTCTTTGAGTATCCGAACTGTGTTTTACTCTATTGCCATCTAGTCGGAAATCCCCTGCTGTTGATTTTGTTGGAATGGAATTCATCGTCTGCTCGCTGCGCTGCTGCTGGTAAGGCAATTTTATACATTAACTAGCACAGACATGTGCAGACATGAGCTGATACTGTGCATACAGAAGCTGGGAGGGAGTTTAGCTGAAGAAGGGAAAGGAGGAATGGATGGAGGGGATAGCAGCAGAGAGAGAAAAAATCAAAATCCCAACTGTCTTTCCAGTCAGGCTTTTCTACTTCAAGCTAGCCTTTCCTGATGATAACAAATGTTAGTGATCTATTTTTGCCTCATCTCTTTGCGTGAAACAAAACTTGAGGATAGGAGAAGTTTACTGAACTCTCAATAGAAGTGCTGTTTCCTTCTCTTCCTTTCTTCAGTAAACTCCTATGTTTCCCTCAATGTGTTTGACTTACCTAGTCAAACTTTCTGCAGAATCTATCATGTCACTCTGTGCTTGACTTGAGTTGCAGCTGAAGTTGTGAAACATTTTTTTCAATTTAAATCGTGTTGTTTCTTTCGTGCTTTGCACGTGGTATCTCCATGAGATGAGAAACTGGCTAATTTTTTAACCTGTGTGTCAGGATTCTCCCTAGGTTAGGAAGTAGGACTGGTAAGAACTTGGTACAGAGACAGCATATCAGGAATCCACTTTCTTTCTGACGTTACTACAGCCCCATCTGATGGTTCTCTCCAGTTCTGGGCACCGAAAATAACACATGGCAAATGCACTAAAAGGCAGGTGTGCTTTATGCCAAATTACAATGACTTAAGAGCGTCTCTGGACAGACTGAGTGCACCTGATTTCTAGACTTCGTGTAGTCTATAATGCTTCTGCTTCTTGCTAGACCTATGGCAGAGCCAAATCTATAAGCTTCAGTTTTCCTCAGATGCTCTCACAATCTTGACACACTAAAAACCCTCTAAAATTTATTTTCCTCTGGATTCCACTTTTTTTTTTCCCCCAGGTATCCTTTTCATTTATTATATTCAACTATGAGTTTCACAATTGCTGAGTAGATACAGCTGTTGGTAGGGAAGATGTGGGGACTGTTTTGGCACTTTGAAGAGCCCTTCTCTGTAATATAATGTTAGGTTAGATTTCTGAGCCGCAACCTCAGAACAGACATTTGACTTGCAAAAAAAAAAATGAAGNTGGAGGAATGAGCTTAAAACGATGGAGATTTTTTTCCCCCCCAGATGTTACTTGACATATTATATGGGCAGGAATTCTTGCCGTTCTCTCCTGCTGCTTCTGCCAGTGTAGTTTGGTTTCCAAGGATCCTAAGTACTCCACCCATTCTCTTTATCAGCAATAGCAGAAAATACCTTTCTTTTCTGAAAACCATAGCAGTACCAATCACGTAAAAATACTGTAGATGCAAGCTTTTGCATAATCCATAGTTTTGTAACAATGAGTGATTCCATTGCAGTCAGTTCTAAATGCCAATGGCTGTCTATGGAGTTGGTTAAAGGATTACTCATTTCCCATTCAAATAAGTGGTGATTTTGACAGGGAGTGCTCAGGCAAATTGAGTTAATAAAGCCAAGGATATGGAGGGTGTATTTACTAGGGGTAAATACCTAATATTTTATATATATTACACAGGCCAATGCTCTATTGACAAAACCACCCCACGCTGACAGTTCAGAGGCATTCCTGTGTTGGTAACAGGATACAGTTGTCTGAGAGCAAAGATTTTCTTAGCACTTAT
>VZUA01097951.1:37838-53158 GCA_013401035.1 Horornis vulcanius | reverse complement strand
TTTTTTTTTTTTTTTTTATCTCAATAAACAAAACCCCACAAATTTTACCAAACAATTCTTTGGAGGCACCTTAGAGCCTGGAGGACTCTGTGTGAGCTGACAAGAGGAAGCACAGGCTGTGGGGTGACTGGAAGCACCCATGGTTAACCCCTTGTATTTTACCTTATTCTCCTCAATGGAAGTCCCAGTGAGGAATTGAGTGCCTGAAGTGTTTTGCAAACTGTCAGCAACGAGAACAGAAGAGCTCCTGCCTTTCCCAGAGCATGACTGAGGAGAGATCAGGCCATTCCCTGGAAAACCCTGCACTGCTGAGCTCCCTGAGCAAAGTCCCACCTCATCAAGGTGACAGTGCCAGCTGTGTGGCTGTGAATGTTCTCCTCTCACTGACACCTTGGCCAGCTTTCCCCAGAGCCCAGAATGCTCCAGGATTCCTGACTGCAGTGCAAGTGCATCAGAGTCCAGCTGCCTTTGAGTGCAGGATACATTAAAAACCCATGAAAAGACTTTGAAGAGCTAAAGCTGAACTACTTCTGAAACGACACCAGTGAAAAATATTGAGTGAGAAACGGAATGAAAAGTCCCTCCTGTGTATATTTTAGATATTTGGCTGTTAAAAAAGCAGTGTCAGTCAAAAGACTGCTTTCTCCTGATAAAACAGCAGCCTCGACAAACAAACATCTGAGACTCTACAGCACAGGTTCAGCTCTGCTGAACAGAAAATGGGAAGCTCAGTTAAAGAGGAGTAAAGATAAAGGAGGCTATGAGCTAGCTCTTGCATTTGGGATTTGAAAGGCTTTTTGTCCCAGCCTTTTGAGCAGTTTTGGTCTAACTTCCCACAGCCTTTTCCCCAGCTGCTCTTCAGGAATCGGTGTCCTCGAGCAGGCTTAGCTCTCACTGATCCACGGCTGCTTTCTCCTTAAATCTGAAATGCCCTGGATGAAAGGTTTGGGAACAAGTAGCAGGGCTATTTATGTTAGCCCTGCACACATCCAGAGTCAGAATTCCCGTGGTGCTTGCTACATCCCACTGAATCACAGCCCATATCTGGTGGAAAGGCCCCTGCTCCCATGATCTCAGTGACGTCTGGTCAGGCTCTTATTTAGCAGCACAGTGCTCTCAGTTCATTCAGTCCTGATACTATGGAAGTGAAAAACGTGGACCATTCTAAAGGAAGGAATAAAATCAAATATCTTTTAAGATCATCTTTGAGGAACACAAAGAAAAATCCAAACTAGAGGAACTAAGAAAAGAGCAATAAATGCTCCCAAAGCAATGAGTTTGTATCCCTGGGTGAGAGCTGCTGATTTTACAGGCTCTAAGAGAGCTGTTTCTGGATCTGCCCAAACCACCTGCACAAGGAAGTGCTTGCTCCCAGGCTCCAAACAGCCAATTATTTATGTTGTCCCAGTCAATGCAAATGCCAAAGCCATCCACATAAATGAACTGCAGGGGTAACTCACCAACACAATTTGTGCAAGTATTTAAAAGATGGCAAACTCAGAATTCAGGCTGTGCTTCATTTCAAATGCACACAATTTACTGCTCCAGAGCAGCTCTGCTTGTATGCAAACATTTATTATGGGAACTCTCTGAACTTAGGAGAGTAGAAGATATGGACATAGTGTTTGCATGCTCTATTACCTTTCAATTATTTTTATAGGAGTTTTATGAGACATTATGCAACATTTTGAAGCAGTTCTTTTGAGCGTAATTTAGTGACAAACACACCTGTAAGTTATGGCTACAAAGCATCCTTGCTGATAGCTGTGGCATCAATTATCTTGCTTTATGCTTCATAAAATTGCCCCCCCAAAGACATAATTAACTTAATTATGTCCTATCACCATAATGATACACTCTTAGCATATTAACTAACATTTTCCTCATGGATCCAACTCACGCCGACACAAAGCCCACATCTCAGTCCACGTGCCTTTCACACATTTTCACAACAAACTCAACATTTTTTTTTTTTTTTTGGGACACCTTTTTCTTTCAGCAATCAGGATATGACACCAAGAAAAACCAGCTCTGAATTCCTCTTTTCCCTGCACAGAGATCTCCCTTAGCAATAGAGGCTGGTGCATTTTAAAAAGACACTCAATCCTGTAACTCTATCTGTGTTGTCAAAGCATGTCAAGCAATGACTACAGGTTCGTGTCTCCTTGCACCCTCCTACCTTTCAGACATGTCTGGCTGCTGCATAAAATCCTCACATCTTGCACGGGGCTATTTGTCTACAGGCAGAGCTTATCTTCCCATCTCTGCCCCTGCACGGGGAGGGATTCCAGGGCCTCTGGAGAGGGGGAACCTGCCGGGATCCTGGCCGGGGCTGGGTGGATTCGCTGTCTCCAAGGAAACGCTGTCACCTCGCAACGCAGTCACGTTAGGAGCTATTGTTACCAATCTCTTAAGCACATCAAACAAATTCCTGAGCTGATCCAGCTGGTATCAGTGAACTGTCTTTCCAGAAGGTGCCTAAAGATAGGTTGGTGATACCTGTAGCAGGATACGTGATCATCCAGCTGGATCTCTGCTCCGGCGACTTCACTTTCACCAATCGCTTTCACAGTTTTGCCCACTTGAAGTTTGTGTTTTCGTTGCCCAAAAGACCTCCTGCTTCGTTAATGGCTTGTTAAATGCCTTGTTAATGTATCTATTGGATGAAAAGAAAATACCTAAAGAGGCTCACATTTTATGTAATGTTCAGGAAAGTTCTTTATGAGCACCTCTTTGCTCTGTTGTGTGTTCTTGCCTCATTTGAAGGTGCTCAGCCATTTCAGGAAAATCTTCCAGGCTTCCTCCTTCCAATTTGCAGCTGAGAATGAAAACAAGAGATTCTTCTCTTGGTGGGAACCAACAGGTCAGGTTTTTGTCTGTTTTTATGTTGTGCTTTCCTTAAAACATTAAAGCAGCATGTTCTGAGGATCAGCCCAATGAATTATTCCCTTCGAAATGCGTTTGATTTTGGTTTGTTCACCCAGACAAAGTGCAGATGCTGGCAGGGTTCCAGGGTGGAATGGCAGCAGCCCAGTGTGGTTGTGGGCATACTGGTGGGCACTGTCCAGGCCCTGCTGAAGCTCACAGGTGCCTTTTAAACTCCACCAGCTGTGATGGAACCGGGTTTTAGGGGAAGGTTACAGTGGGGCTGTAAATCTCCCCTATTGATCTGTGACTTCCACACCACAGGCACAGCTCCTTCCTCACTTGAACTCCCGGGCTCTGCACTGAAAAGAGAGGGGATAAATAGGCTAAAATCAATGTGGAAAAAGTACACAACCCCTTCTGCCCGGGGATATCCAATTGGAAATGCCATATAGTCAAAACCTCTGTGGTTTAGACTTCTACCTTTCAGCTTCTCCACAGAAAAATTATTCCTTATCCTCTTTTCCCTCACATTTCTCTGTGCTCTTTTTTGGTCATTACGAAGGCTGATCATTACAAGGCCTTTCTGTACAGAAAGGTCTGTGCTTTCCCCAATGGTTGCTGAAGGCTTCAAAACCTTCTCTTAGAAATTCTGCTGGCAAATTTCACCGTGCCAGTAAAGCAGAGGGGAATAATGGTAATTAGAGAATTTCAGCTCCATGCACAGGCATTCTGTGGTTCCAAATGTTGAATTGACAGATCGTTATGTGAAATTTAACAAAGTAGTCATTCCACACAGGTTTCATTAAAACTTTATGTGCTAAGAACAGAGTTTATTACGGGGTGGGCGAGGACGGGGTATTAAGAGATTCATCAGGTCACTTGAGCGAATCATTTCTCTGTCTGCTAAGAATAAAGAAATTAATAACTAAATCAAACAAGATTGTAATTTGGGGCCTTTCTACTTGCCATTTTTCCTCTGTCTATAAAATGAAAGGTTTTGGTCCCCATCACAGCCTAATGGGCTTCAGATCTTTTATGGCAAATGCATTCCTCATAAAGCCCATGAAAAATTATCTCTGTGCTATTTCAGAGGAACGACATATTTTACATGGTGTCGGCCTTTCCATTATAAACACTATTTTTCAGATCTTTACAACCTGCCCGTAAAAATGTGCTTCTGACAAGAAATTCAGCAGCGTGTCCCAGCTCTGCAAGAAAGAAATTGTTTTTCCCACTTTTATCTAATTTTGGCCGGTAATTTTGTCTTGGAATTGGGTAAATACAGGGTGGGCGTCGATCTCAACCCTGTGACTCTCACATGTTTTTTTTGTCCCATTGGATTCTTCCCTGCATGTCCATGAAATATGTGGGAAGGGGGCAGAATCCAGCTCATCCTGAGGTCTGATAAATGGCAGGAACTATCCCAATTATTCTCACTGCTGTAGGCCTCTGGTGGCCCATTGTTCTGGGCACCACAGAAAGTCAGGAAAACAGAGTTTGCTCCAGAGAGTTTGTGCTTTAATTGAACAGAGCAGACAGACAAAGAGTAGGAAGAAAGGAAATTGTATGATCCCTCCTCCTTTTATACAGAAATAACTGAGATGCTCAGACCATGAAATCCTGGCACGGTGGCAGCAGAAATTCTGTTCCTGTGCCCAGGGTCAGCATTCACACAGGATTCCCAGCCACTGACTTCGTTAAGACCAGACTGGATGAACAGTCTGGCTTTAAAGCCTGAGTCTACTGGCTGAGTTCCTGAGCTGACATTTTGTTAATCGTCATTAAAGAATATTTAAAAGGCATTTCTCTCTTATAACATTTTTCTGAGTCAGGAATAAACCAGTTTGTTGCTATAATTTTATGTTCCTTATGTAAAATCCTTTTTTTGGTGTCAGCTTGGTACACATTGGTGATATCAAACCATCATGAGGTCGATGGCATCAGTAAAATCAGACAGAAGCACGTAACAACACTTCAGCACCAGCAGAAAGTTGACTTTCATTGACCTTACCTGGCTTGAACATATCCAGGAATCCAGGGCATTCATGCTGGATGAGTCAGTGAGAGAGAGAGAACTTCTTGGGATGTTTCAGAGGTCCGATGTGCACGGCCCTAGAAAAGGAGCAGACTTCTGATGCACAAATGCTCGTCTGTGCCTCGGCAGATGAGCAGGCTAGCACTCACTCAGACCAACTGGTTATTTTGCTGAGTTACCCAGGCAACACGTTTCTTTTTGTCCTGCCCATTCAGGATTCCAGGAAAGTCTTTGATTCCCACTGGTAGGACTTGGAGAGCGTTCCCAGGGAAAAGCCAAGGACAGCAGAATAAAGCCTTGGGCAGGAGGAGAGCAGAGTTAGTGAAACATTTCATCGGGGTCACCAGACAAAAAGGAATCAACAACTAGCTGCATAAATAATTGAAGTGAAAACTATATATGTCTGCTTTTCTGAGGTGTTACAAACCCATGGATTCCAAGAGGGTTGGAGGGGCTGTAACCAAGCAACAAGGACTGAAATTTGGTTCTCTCCTCTGGAAAAACAATGGGCTTGCAAGTCATAATGACAATGTCTGGCACTGAAGGGGAGCCTTTCCTTGGTTTAATAGTCTTTGGATGAAGCTATAAGAAAAGATGTTTATGTAACGAATAAAGCATTTTTATTTGGTTTAGGAGAAGACTATTCCAGTATCAAATCTGTCTTTTCTAAAAGAAAATGAAAAGAAAATGAAGGTCAACAATTTCTGGATGAATTAAACTTTTTCTGACACTGAGGAAATACCGCAAATAAGTAACACTTCAAGATTTTCTTTCTCAAAACTTTCTTTTCAAAAGAAATAATGGACACAACTCACTGTCTCTTCTTTTGCCTGTATGAAAAACATAATTGTATCCCAAGGGGAGCTGGTGGCACACAACGCTCCTGATTGCTGATTTCTCCCGTTATTTACCTCGCTGAAATGAGGAATATTTTCCCTTTTACCTTAAAACCTGGCTTTTCTATTGAATGAAGTCATTGCACTCCTAGCCCACAGACGAGACCCTGATTGAGCTTGTAGCCCTCAGGAGCCGAGCCACAGAATTCAGCTGGAGCAGAACCAAAGCCCTGTGTGAAGGTGGAAAAACCCCAAAGGCACCTGCCAGCTCTCCCCAGAGAGAATGAACCTTCCCACAGGTCATGGTTTGGGGCTCCCTGAAGCTCATGACAAGCTGCCACCCATTTTAATGAGCTTCCTGTCACTCTCCACTTCCCCAGCTGCCATTCCTGTCTAATTCTCAACATTTGGAAACATCTCATCGGAAACTGCCAGAACAAACAAATCAGGGATTTGATGGAACCACCCAGAGATGAAACCTCCAGTGTGAGGTCAGCCTCATTTCCTCCATCCACATCTTTATTATGGATCTCATGTTTCATCTTTTCACGAGTTAATTGTCAATAATTCCTGATGGAGTACAAGATTCATTAAGTACTTCCTAATTTATCAAACATAAGTCTCATCAGGTAATTTTAATCATATGAAAATCATTCTAAATTCATTTTGATAGACAATTTCCTGTTGCAGCCTAGCAAGCCTCCTTTTCCCCTGTGTGGTTGGAAGCAGCATCTCTGGTTATTCTCCTCTCTAACTTCCCTCATTGCAGATGCCATTACACTTCCATCATTTTCTTGTATTTATTTGAAACTGCTGCCAGCTGCTAAGGAGTTATGTTTCCTTTTTTTGTTTAGAATTGATTACCTGAAATATATTGAAAAAATTGGTTTATTTCATCCATCAAACCCCTGCCTTCCTGAAAATCAGATCTTGCAAATGCAAGAATGCTTGGGAGTCACCAGAGCTCTTCTTTATTAAAGTGGTTTTGCCAGGTGGGATATGTGAGATATTTGAGACAAATAGACATAATCTCTTTAATGGGATGGGAAAATAATTGTATTGCTGGGGCAAGGTGGTAAAAAGTTCCCAGCTCTACACAAGCTTAGAAAGGAGGGAAAGGACAGGAAAACATGGAAAAACAATGCAGTTGAATGACAAACACAACTCAGTTGTTTAAAATTCAGAGCTGCCTGTCTCCATTCCAATCAAAGAAGGAACTGAGAACTCTGAGCGTGTATTCACAGGCAGAACTTGTTCCTGACATCTCCCATTTTTTTATCCCTATTCTTTCCCTGAGTCTTATTGCCAAAAAAAATTAAGTTCAAATGAATGCCTTGTTATTCACTGTCTGCAAGGATAATAAAGATGTTCTCTAGCTGAAAGCAGCAAGCAGGGCCTCCTGTGATCATGGGGAAAAGAGGAGAGGAGCATTATGAGAAGAATCAACTGTTTTTATTAAAGGTGTTGTGTTCATGCAGCTTTTGTCAGGAAATCCAAATAATTTACTCCCACTTGCTTTCATTTTGAGCAAATGGCAGCCTTGTGTTACATAAAAAAAGAATGAACTTCTTTCTCTCCAGTGCTTCTTTTATGGGCAGGAGACAGACAAGCTGTAGCTGTCCACAATCCCTGCATTTAGAGTTAGAAGCTGGCACGGCCTGCCAAAAGAAATTAAATGGAATGAAAATGTGTTCCTGCTCAAAGTCAGAGACTGCATTTGCTGTATCACATCCTTGTGTCCTGAGGGCTACACCACGTTCTCCTCCAGCAGTGCTGGGGGAGCTGAACCATTCCTGGGATGATTTTCCTGCGCTTTGTCCCACAGCTGAGGAGCTGTACCTGCCAAGCAGGGGATTTCTCAGCTACAAGCATTTTCCATCCACAAAGGCACAGCTATAAATATCTACTTAAAATCAGGTCTACTGGCTTCAGTGGAGAGGGGATTTTGGACTCAGATGTGTTCAAAATCCAAGGAGACCTCAAAGCATCTTCACCTGAGTGATTCACCTCTCCCTTACTCTCCTCTCTGCTGCCTTTCCACACCAGTTCTGGCACTGCAGGACACCAGAGCTGCTGCTGGGACTCCCCAGAGCCCTGAGAAGGGCAGGGCTCCATCCACGTGCATCAGGCTTTCCTGACCAGGGATGGGTTTCAGTCAGGGCCTGGTGGGGGCAAACCACAGGCTGGAAGTGGAATCACTTCATCCAGTGCCCTGCTCTGCTTTAGCTCTTTTCAGCCCAGGATCCCCTCTGCAGACAAATCTCTGTTTTTCAGAGGTCATTCCCCACCTCAGGTTTCTGCTTGAACAGAGCTGAGGTGATAGGAGAAGCATCTTTTCCTTAGGGGAAAATAAAAAGGATTAAACCCCATAGACTTCACATCCATCCTGATCTTTGGGGCTTCAAAGGGGCTCCCAGCCCACTGCTGGCCTAGAGGGGCTCTGAAGGTGCTGTTAAACTACTTTATGTCACAAGATTCTCCAGCCACAGGCCTGCCAGGCCACTGAACCAGCCTCAACCATTAACTACACCATCTTTCAGCTGCTTCACTTTGCTCCATGCTGTATTCCCAATTGGGAAATCAGAATTTTCTTTTTGCCTCACACTGGGGGAAGAAGAGAGCCCTGTTTCCATTTATTAAATGACTGAGTGACCAGGTGTTCTTTTCTTGATTAAGGCAGTTTAATATTTCTGCTGCTACCTGTACTTGAAAGTCTCCTTTCAGACCTCGTATTTTTTGCAGCTGAGTTGTGAAAGATCAGCAGCCGAGCTTCAGTCGTGTTCCTCCTCATTTTTCATGCTGCCTTCACTGTTTTGGAGAGCTGCTGAATGCAAAATGAAGCTGCAAGAGCCTGTTTGCTCTACAGCCAGCAAGGCATGAAGCCCTTTTTTTCTCCAGCTGTGGAGTAGAGCCAGAGCATTGCTAACAGAGTCGCTGGGGATGTGACTCAGGGGGTGACATTTCGTACTCCGCCGTGCGACACCAGATGATGAATGCTCACAGCAAAACACGGGGCTGGTTTAAACAAACAAAATTAAATATATTTCTGTGATTATAGGAGTCGTGTTACATCTCTGAGGGAGCATCAGCTGCTGCTCCCAAGTGCTGCAGATTTGTCAGCTCGTTTTGAAATGCTCTGGTTGTTCACTGGATTTTCCTGCTGCATAAATCCGCTGGCACTTCAGCCCAAGCAGGCCAGGGGGGGATTGATTTGGCCAGTGGGTGATTTGGCTTGGGGGGGGTTTGATTTGGCCAAGGGGGGATTGATTTGGCCAGTGGGTGATTTGGCCAGCAGGTTGGGACAGGGCCTGTCCTGCACATCAGCCCTAATCTTGTTTTACAGTCAGCAATTTACAGCATCATATTGTTCCCATTTTCAGCATTAGAGAGACATCAGGGGAGTGCACCAGAGCAGGGCCCTTAGCCCAGAGCCAAACCAGAGGGGATTCTCTCACTCCTGGATTCTCCCATCCCTGGATTCTCCCATCCCTAGATTCTCCCATCCCTGGATTCTCCCCCAGGGCATCAGGGCAGCTGTCCCTGCTGGCCACTCACCCTCAGGGTCACCCTGTCTGTCCCATGCTGTTTCCTGAGGAATGGGTCCCTTGGGATGGGGCCAGAGGGGCAGAGCAGAGCCCTGGCACGGCCCCAGCTGCAGCCCAGAGCCAAACCCCACACCCACAGCCCCTTCCCTCTGCAGTGCCCCACCATGGGAAGGAAAGGCAGGGAAAGCCCTGGATTGACCCAAACTCCAGCCAGGGCTTGCAGGGGGAGGACAGGAGGGGAACATCCTCACAGCAGAGGCTGGGCCACCTCCCTTCAGCTCTCAGGTGGGAAAAGAGCATTTCCCTCTGCCCCATTGAAGCCCAATTTTAACAGCAAGATGCTAGTTAAGTTCTGAGATTGAGACCAGGAATAAATACAGATTTTATCTGCTCTGCCAGCTGTGTTGGGTAGGAATGAGCCTGAGCTGCTGTGCCTGTGCAGGTTTAGATAGTGTTACAGCAGCTGAAGTCACCATTGCCATGACACACAAAAGCACAAGGCTGTCACAGATACCCCTTGGTTTATCAGATGGTGTCTTCAGATGTCTGTGCTGAATGTGAACACACTTGCAAAATTAATACTCCCCGAGCTCCAGTAAAAAAAATAAGGCTTTGTACAGAAACCCTAAAAAATAAGCCAGGCTTTGCAGCACCGAGGGAGATAGAAATGTAAAACAACCTTTCCACTTGAAAACCTTTCTCTGTGGAGTCATCAGGATGTATTTCCTGGGAAAAGAGCAAAGACATTGATCAGCCTTGTTCCCCAATGTTGTTCAGATTATCATGCTTGCCATGAAGGGTGGAAAACAGGCTGGCAGCTGGTTAATGGCCCTTCTGAAAAATAGCCTTCTCTGTTGCTTTTTGGATGTCACTTGTCATGGAACTATCAAAACATAATCTCTGTACTCTTGCCATCCATAGAAGGGAGCATATTTTAAGCAAGTGTTTTCAAGGCTAAGAGAGCCTGAATTAACTTGTGCTCAGGACACTGATTGCACTGCCAATAAATCTACTAGAAAGTTGTTCTATCTAGAAAATACAAAGAAATACCAAAGCAATTCTATCAATTGATAGAACTATTGATAGATTATCAATATATCAATTATATTATATTATCTATCAATTATAAGCTCTGCCAGCTCATCCCATGGGGCTCGTGGCTCTTCTTCAGGGCCCTCAGTGTTGCCAGGCTGGGGAGCCCTGCCACTGCTCTGGTGTTAAACACTGACATCCCTTTATTTCCCCAGGGCCCTCTGCCTTCTGTCTGCTCCTATTAACCTGGGGAATTCCCTGTGCAGTGGTTGCAGGCAGAGGAATTTGCTGCCATCAGTTTCAAGAGGCCAGAATTCATCATTTAACTTGGGCCACTGAGTGAGAGGAACCCAGCCAAGGCAGTGACTGAGACAGGGAGGGGGGAAAGAATCTTTTTATTCCCTTACAGGCACCCTGCACCAAGGAAAAGTCCTCCAGCCTCTAAAGCAAGAGGCACAGAGTGGCTTCATTATTCTGTACTGCATGAGCTCACGGTTTCATGCAGTAATAGCTTAGGTTTTGGTTATTTTCTATAGCAAAATAATAACAGAATTTGTGGTTCTCATAATACATCCACATTCAATGAGTGCATGTGGACACAGACAAAATGCAACTTTCTAAATTCTGCATCTTGCATGAGTACAGTAGTACAGTCTTGACCTTTTTTTTTTTTTTTTTTTTCCTGTAGAAACACTGCAATTAGAAGTCAATTTCATATTTGCAGGTAAGTGTCCTGAAGTAATTTTTGCAAATTGGGTGAAATAGGGCAAAATTTTTCTTGTCACAAAAAATCCCAGGTGTGTCAATCCCCAGTTAGTTCTTTGAACTCAGACCTCAGGGCATAGCCTGAGAGAAACCTGCCCAGGGTCCAGAACTGACTGAAAGTGATGGCAATCTTTGTCTGAGGGACCACAATGGGATTTGGAACAGGCTGCAGATGACAACGTGGCTTTTTCTGATGATGCTCTTTGCTCTGAGTCCTTTGGACACTACAAGATTGTCTGCTTGATTTAAGCATTTAAGGTTATGGAAGCAGACATTCCCTGACTTCTGTTCAGAGCTCACTGCATCTCTCCCTCAGGATGATGTGCCTGGGTGTGCTCATCAGAGCTGCTGACATCCCTGCCTTTCTGTGGGGCTGACACAAGGCTCTTCTGCTCATGGTTCCACACTCTCTGTCCCACAGGTGTTAGGATTCTAAAGCTCAGTAATTAAGGGATCACCTCCTCAGAATGGTTTCATCTATAAATATATGCACACTAAATGTGGAATGACACTGGAAAATAAATGAATTAAAATCACGCCAGTCAGCCTGGTCACCTTGCTCCCCATGGAGCTGCAGCAGTGAGACTGGCTCTGAAATATTTGGATGATTCACAAATGAGTTCTGATCAAAAACTCTGAAGTGAGCTTACAAACTGGAGCACATTGTCTCTGATTTTCTTTTTTATAGACCAAGGAGACAATTCTAAGGAGGAAAAATCAGTGGAGGCAGACGTAAACCAGGCAGCAGCAGCAGAACTGGCCTCTTTTACCACTCTGGATTTTGCTGAGGGCGTTAATAGAGTCACAGAGTCACAGAATGGTTTGGGTTGGAAGAAACCTTGAAGCTCAGCTTGTTCCAAGCATCCTGCCAAAAGCAGCTCAGCAGATGAAGACATATCCTTGGTTTGGAGCTGGCAGGAGAGCTTGACATGGTCCTGCTCCTGGAAAATGACAGACTGTCACTACACACTGGTGAGTCCAAGCCTGACCCAAGGAGAACATTTCACAGCAGAGCCAAAGAATTTTGTCTTGTAATAAACTTCAGAAGTGTTATTATTCCTGTGTCAGGCTATGCTGGGTTTTTGGCTGCTGCCTTTAGAAACACGCATTTACAAAATACACTGACAAAACCCCCAAACAAACAGACTTTTTGTGCCACACTGTTGGTGACCAGTGAGATTTGGCATTGCCCAGAGCATGATCCTTACAGATCTCAGGGCAGGAGGGACTTCCTGATATCTTTTACTTCTAATCATGTTTTACCATATTTCATTCACTCTGCTCCGGGAAAATGATCACCTACCACCTGCAAGGATTCCAAGCTGGGTTTAAAACAAAAAAACAAATTGACTTTTAACAAATACCTGTAAATGGAATAAAAAACTATGACCGGTTTCAAACTCTTTAGGTAGCTTTAGAATACTTAAAGGAATGGTTGAAGCTCATCTTCTTCCATGGGCAATTCCAATCCTCTAATGAGAACATTAAAAACACGATTTAGACACAATCCAGATTTCCTCAGTATCTTTTTCCTTCCTTTCTTAGAAGCATTTCTACACAAACAGAATCATTTTTCTGTAGGAATTTTCCCTCAGTCTGTCCAAAAAGATCACGCTTCCACAGGGAGGACGTGTGTTTATGAGAGACAGTAAAACAACTTGTTATCAGTAAAGCCTGGGTCATATCTGAGACATCATTCCTATTGTGATTCAGTGTGGCTGAAAAGATAAAAACCCAGGCAATGGGCTCAACTCCTGAGCTGCAGGAACAATTCCAATTCTTTCCTCAGCCAGCTCCTAGCAGACCTAGAATTTTACAATCAATATCTGCATCAGGGCTGGTACATTTATCTTTTCCACCTTTCTCCATTTCCCTGCCTGCCAGAGTGTCTGGCTGAGCCTGATGTCCTTCACCAGCCCCTCAGCCTGGCCAGTTGCACTGTGCCACTGTCCCTAAACTGCAATTCCAGCTGCATTTCAAACCCTCACCTCTGCCATGCTTTTCATCCAGTTTGCCTGATGCCTACAGCAACTGGCCCATGACTTGGGCTTCTAATTAGTGCTGTAAAATAAAATAAAAAAAAAAATCCTCCTGTGGATGCTGTTGGAAGGCAGAGCTGTATGAAAAGAACGTCATCTGAGAAGCCCTTGCGGAGGGGGTGCAGATACCGAGTGTTAATGAGTTTCA
This sequence comes from Horornis vulcanius, assembly GCA_013401035.1. Classification (NCBI taxonomy): domain Eukaryota; kingdom Metazoa; phylum Chordata; class Aves; order Passeriformes; family Scotocercidae; genus Horornis; species Horornis vulcanius. The sequence goes on along the minus strand of VZUA01097951.1, from coordinate 39,890 downwards.
GAGTATCACCGATGTGCATTGAGGGTGGTTTCTCATGTGGAACTTTGTTTCACAGCCCAGCTGGAAGCCCAAGAAGCTGCTGGAGCAGTTAACAGAGGTCCCAGCGAGCAGCCCGAGCCTCCCGTCTGTCTGGAGCCCCCAGACTGCAGCAGCTTGATCCAAACCCCTTGGGGACTCCAGAGAGATTTCCGAGCTAAATGAATGCACAGTTTCCTCCCCAGCTGTGCCAGGAGATGCAGAGCAGCTCACCAGGGGAGTCAACTCCTTGCTGGTGTTATCTGAGTTACCAAGGCACTGCTTTCCTTTGTTTTGGGGTAGCTCATCCATCTCTTTTCAACCCATGTCCTCCTATTTTCCACTGCAGGGACAAAAGCAAGGATTGCCCAATAAAACAGGAACAACTCAAGAACGAGCTTGCAAACACCCCTTTTGGAGTAGGCCTTGTGGTCATTTTAAGAAAATCCTTACAGGAACAATGCTGCCTCCTTCCCAGGAAGGGACAGCCCCTGACAGTGGTGGAACCTCACTGTGCCAGGGAATCTGCTCGTGCAGGAATTCCAGTGACTGTGTAAGGCAGAGAGGGAAGGGGGAAATGTAAGAGGCAATGAAAGGAGAGCAGCAGAATGGGTCCAGCACATCAATGAGCCAATCCTAGTTATCTCTCTCTTGCAGAAAAGAAATTCTGTGTCCTGTTGTAGCAGTGAAATAACCCCAGTACAGCTCTGGGGCTGTTCTTGGGCACAGTTAAAGAACACCCATTCCTGCCATTTCATCCCACACCAAGCACACAAGGCATCATGCAGGACAAAAATTCCCCTGGGAGCAATGAACTTCCTCCAGCAATCCCTTCCCAAGGATCAGAGTGAGGTGTTTGGGGGCCTTGTTCCCCCCATCTGTGAGGATTAATCCCAGGAGCCTGGGGCTAACTCTGCTCCAAACTCAGCATCTCTGATTTACTGTGCTGAGATCTACCTGTACTCCAGCTCTGTCCAGGTTATCCAGCTTTGCAACACTCCCACAGGATTCCTGTCAAAAGGAAAGTCCTTCCCAGCTCCTTAGGATAGAGTGACATCTTGTGGTTTCTTCTTTTGTCCACCACTGACAAATAAAAATTAGCCAAAAGAGCCTTGACTAAGTTTGGTGTTGATTGTCTCCAGTACAACAAACACCAAGACCTTATTTCTTTGAGGAGTCTCATGTCCTTGTCCTCACACTGACACAAAAGTTCACTCTGACACCATCAAGTCTTGTGGAATAATGAAAATTCCTGCTTGGAACAGCCACAAACCCATTCTAACTCACACAACACAACAAATTTTGGTGGAATAGAGACTGCAAAACCCCTCAGGTGCTCAGGGTCACATACAAGTGGGATCCTAGCAAATAAACCCACCTGCAGTAGTAGCACCACTGCTGAAGGGATTCTTGGGGAAAACATTTCCAAGTGCAGCTCTGGACAGCATTCCCACCTGATGTGTGCAAGGAGGAGAAGATGATTCCATCAGGCAACTGCACCTCAGGCTTCAACTGCAGCTGCATCCCAGCAGGACCTCAGCTCTGTCACACCATGGGTCACTTCATCAGCACAATTAGAGAAGTGATTCATTTGCTGATAGAGCCTCCAACACAAAACATTTTTAAACTGAAGATTGCACACCTAGACTCATAGATGAGCTACAAGTGACAAATTCTCCCTACCAAAAAAAGACAAAATTATTTTGCTACTTTTGTAGTGAAAAACCAGTAGCATCTTTGAAACGAACATTATACAAAAACTGGAGCAAAAACCATCATGGAACAGCATTCATATACCTATTAACTGGCAACAACACTTAAGATATTACTGAAAGCTATGGAAATAAATCAATTCATGTTGTTGCAAACCAGGTAATTCTCAATTTTCAAGAAACAGAAAAAAAAAGGTATTTTGCATCTGTAAGGCCTGTGAGAGCAGCAAGTGAAGTCACTAGTGTTTGCATTTCTGTTCCCGCTGGTTCTCCTAAGTGCCCACTCAGGCAATTCTGGGAATTTGATGTGGAATTTGTGATTCTG
>VZUA01097951.1:17120-27823 GCA_013401035.1 Horornis vulcanius | reverse complement strand
TTTTTGTCGGGTGCTGAAGGATCAGCTCTATTGGAAGCCTCAGTAAAGGAAGTCAAAGCCATGAGGAGCAGCAGTTGGGAAAGTCTTTCCCCAGCAGATCTCATTTGCTGCTCTGTACACTCAGCACTGAATTAAACCTCCCAGTTCAGCTGCTGCACTTCAATCACACCAAAAAAAACCCCAAATCATCCCCCCAGGGATTGTGTGCAATAAAACATAGACAAGGCTGCTAAAAGTGGTACCAGTTCTAGAGCTCAGTTCCAAACCTTCAGCAATGCTGTCCTGAAAGCTGGGATCGAGTTTCCACCCTGTTCCTTTAAAACATGGGACAGGCAGCACCCACTTGCCTTCAACATTAAGCAAAAATCTTAAATCCAAATACATTTTAATGTTCAATAACAACGAAACACCCACTTAGCCTAATCATGTATTTCAATTACTTCTTTATTACTGCAGCATTCTGTAATATTCACAGAAATGTTCCACATTTTCACTCTCAGTGCTTTATTTTGCACTTTGGTGGTGCATCTGGAACTCCAAGGTGTATTCCTGATGAGAAACAGCCCCTCAGAAGATTGGTCTCCACCTGATGGGCTCAGAGCCCCTCATTCTGGGAGCACAAACACTGCAAACATTTGCCATCGGGTATAAAAGGTTGCCTACTTGTGAATGCTTTCAGGATCTAAGTATGAAACCAACATTTTAAGTTGACAGGAAGACAAAAAATGTCCCTGCAGATGAGACCAGTGCACCCAGTTAGCCCAGCCCACTGCACCAGCTAAGGAATTGCTGCTTCAGAAGAAGATACAAAAAGCCCTGTAGATGAAAACTGCAGCACAACCTACAAGAGAAAAATATCCTCTCACCCAGCACGTGCCCTGTACCCTAACCCAAGTTTCTATACACAGAGTGCCTTTATTCAGTGCAGTACAGAGAGTTCTGATTGCTCTGGAGCAATTTCATTTTTTTCAGTCCTGCCAATCTCAAGGAACATCCAGCAAAGATCCCTGCAGTTGAGTTTTTCATGAGAGAAGCACTTTCTATTTGTTTTCCATTTGTTGCCTTTCATTTCATTGGATATCTTTGTCCTTGGATGATGAAAAGAGCAATTCCACATCCCAAATTACCTTCTCTAGGTTCTTCTCTTTATATTGCCACTATCACATCCTTCTCATTCATCTCTCCCTGCAGTGAACGAATCTATTTTCCTAGGAAATGATAATGTTGTCCCTGAGAGTTCAGGCAGCCTTTGCTTTGATTCAGGTTGTGACTGTCACACCCCTGGCTGCAGTGCTCCCATCTCCTCAGGGTTATCCACCTTCCCTTACAGCTTTCACAGGGAACAACGTGGGGCTCACCTGAGCATCTCCCATCACTTCATTTCTCTCCAGGAGCTTCTCTGAACGAGGATTTCCGTAAGTACCAACCTGACTTGGTGGTGAAGATCTCAGGGAAGTCCCCTGGGGATTTGGTGCCAAAGTTTCAGCTTTGTGCAGGCCCAAGGCTGACCCATGGGGAGTGGGAGGGAGCTGGAGCTGCCCCCTAATGAACACGACTCTGCTGGCACCACACTTCATTTGTCACTACTCTCCATATGTCTGCAAACTCCCACTCAGCTGCCAACTGGCTGCTCTAAAAGTCTCATTTTAAAAAAATACCATGTGGGTTTATTGGCTCTTCTTGCTTAGGCTGTCCCAGAAAAATTATATGGATGTCAGTCAAGACTTCCAAGAGTTATTTACTGCACTGATACTCTTCTAACTACTTCATATTGTGGAAGGAAGTCACTGAGATGCTTTCATTGCTCACTGTCACCCAGGTCACCTTGCATTGAAAGCAGCTGCTTTTAAGGCTCTATAAAACAGGCAGAAATATTATAATCATTTGAAGGAGTAGGGGAATTTTAGTATTGAAATTGGTTCAGTGCTAAGTCTTGAGTGGTGTTAAAACACTCAAGCAGCAAATTTTTGTGATATGATAAAATCTCAAATAGCAAAAGTTGTTTCAAGATTATTTTGGACACCTGATGGAATCAGATGCAAGTAAATACTGTCAGAGTCTTTTCTGAAAGTGAGAGTCAGAAAACAGGATAGCTGACAGCCCAACAGGAATGTCCTCCTACTCACCTGTGGCAATTGTCAAAGAACTTAATTTCTGCAAGGGAGTAACATTTGAAAAGTGCATCTGGATTAACACTTTCTCTTTGGTTGCTCAGAATCCAGAAATTCCAGGAGGTAAAGCTGGTCCTTCTGATCTCATTTTTCAGATTGAGGGGAAACAGCAAAAAAATCTGAATATTGAAAAATAATCCTGCAATTTGATTTATATGCACTAAAGCCACAGAGAATTTTGCTGAGCTCACCAATCTGCCTGCATCTGATGAGAGGATTAGGGTTGCTGCTGGAATTGCAGGAGAATTTCCCTGGTAGCAATGCCAAAACCACAGGACAGGAGGAGGAGAGGATTTTAAAATGCAACCAAGTTCCTCAAAAATCTCTTTAGATTTTATTTGATTTATATCTTCCCAAATTAAGTGTCCAGTTAAAGACTTTTTGTTGAAATATCTGCATTTAAGGCCTCATGAAGTGCAGATTTTCCAGAGGGCTGACCCTGAAATGCACATAAACTTCCAAATTCCAATTCCCTACTACCTGAAGTCCCATTCAGGTGTCTGTAAAAATCAGCTTTAAACAATTTTGTCTTCATGACTTATTTTCCCTTCCTCCATCCATATTTTAAATTATGAAAATTAGAAAGAAGGAAAGTATTCTGTATTTTAATTACTTAAAACTTCATTTAGACAGCATCAACTGTGGGATTTTCATTAAAGACATTATTTCAAAACCATTTTTTCACTCTTAATTTACAAATAACCTTTTCATGCCCAGGTGGAACAACCTCTTTTCAGTGAAAAGCAGGAAAGCTACAGTAAAATTCAAGAATTTTCTCTATACACTGCTCTATACTGAAATAACAAGTAAATCTTTAAATGGCAGAGGAGTTAACTCAGTCATGCAGAACGTGGTGTTTTGATTTTGTACAGTACAATTGCCAGAATTATAAAACTTTAAACAAATCATTAGCCACATGGATTAAGACACAATCACGTGATTCTTTCTGCCAATCTCTTGATAAATAGATTTCCCTGATAGGTAAATGAATTTTAGATGGAACTAAACAAAAGCCAGGTGCTGCCTTTGTGGGTCCCTGTGCATTTTCCATTCTCCTAGGAGCTTTTTCTCAAGTAAATAATTTCCTATAAATAGACCGGAATTTAGTGGGAAGCTGACTTTTCATTGAGCTGGCAGAGAAATTGAAGGTGTTTTTCTTCAAAAGAATGCTATTTCTTTGAAAAAGGGGATTTTCATTTATTTCAGCTCTTTTCACATTAGCTAAAGCCAGCTTTTCACCCAGTTTCACTGGGAAGTGAAAGTGGCAAACCAGTGGAATAAGCTACATGATACACTATAAAGAACATTTCAAACTTAGCACGAATGAAAGGATATAAACATCACAGATATTCCTCTGTGCATGTGGGAGGAAGAAAACCAAACACTGGTAACAAAGGCAAACCTAAGGCACACAGGTGTGATTGTCCCAGGGCCAGACAATGGAGAAGGGGGATTTCCAACCAGGTAAGGACCCACCTGCATGGCTGGGGGAGTAACACATGGAGCTAAACAAACCCCAGAAATCATTCAGGTGGCAGTGTGCCACTCCAGGACAGAGCAGCTGTGCCTGCCCCATCCCTGGAAGTGCCCAAGGCCAGGCTGGACAGGCCTTGGAGCAATCCAGGATAGTGGAAGGTGTCCCTGCCCATGGCAGGGCAAGGAATGAGATGTTCTTAAAGGTCTCTTCCAACCCAAACCATTCTATGAACAGCTTTAGGAGGTATTAAAAGCACAAATATCTCATTTCCACATGGATTTTTAAAGGTATTGGATATTTCAACTTCTGCTGAATGCAGGTGGCATTTGTGACTGAATTGCTTTTCTCTCCAAACTCTTTCTTCCCGTGCTGCTTCCAGGTATTTGGGGGGAGAAATTAATTGTGCAGCAGCTTAATGCTCCTCATGCTGGGAACAAACAGCACTGGGGACACTGAGGGACCCCCCGGGGGTCACATCATATTTCCATCTGCCACCCAGGCACTGCAGCCATGCACTGCTCCTGTGTGCATCTGCCTCTTTGTCTCCATTTCTAATGAGACTCAGCTCTGGAACACTCAGAGTGAACTTTCCCAGGTGAAAAATGGATTTCCTCATCTACCTTGAGAGACAAGACAAGAAGTTCTTACCAGACATGGCAGTGAGGTCAGCACTGCTGCTGAACAGCTCTGTAATTCCCAGACCTCTCCAGACATCCTTCAGATCAATTTCCTGTTCTACTGAGAACCTGGAGAATGGGAGAGAAAATTACAAAAAGCCAGATGTAAGCACTACTTACTGTTATTAGAAGATTAAATTTTCTAGGTGAAAACACCAAGATAAATAATGCAAAGTAGGAGATCCGGTGCTGGTGACACCTTCCAAAAAATGCTTATAAACAAATGAGTTTACTCACAGCTGGATTTTTTCTAATACAGAAGCAATCAAAAATATGCTAATAGTATGTGCAGCCCCTGCCCATAAAACTGCAGTGCAAAATTATGCAGCAGCTAATGGAAATGCTTACTTTTTACACAAGAGGTTTTCTCTAAAACCTGAATTTAATTGTGCAGATACTAGAACAGAATAGCAAATGAGGCAAAGGACAGCAGAACTTCCCAGAGAGCTGCTGGCAAAGGAGGAGTAAGAAAGATACTCCATTTTTATACTTTGAAGGTATAAGAAAGACCAGCTATGAATATGAATATAAAGCATTTCTGATTCAGCTTCTAATGAGTGTGGTGGCACAATTGTAATTGGGTTTTGATGGTGAGTAAAGAGCAGGGAAAACAAATAGTTGTTAGTTTATAATGCACTGAGTATAACCTTGCAAAAGCCCTGTTCTAGGCTGGGTTAGTGTGTTGGAAGGACAAACTAAGCTCTATCCTGAGGGCAAAATTTTGGGCAAAAGCTTGTTCCATTTACACACTGATTTTCAAACATTGTAAAAAGCTATGATGTCAGTAAAACAAAATAAGACCTTTATGCGTGGCCAGAAAGCAACTGGACAGCTGGAGAAACATGGAAATATGGCAAAAAATATTAGTAATGGCAGCCCCAAGCAGAAAATAGCAGATGTCTACAGACAAACACAGGAGAGTGACTACAACTGCTCATGTAGGGTGAGCTCTGGGTGCTCTGGAGAATGACCAGATGAATTATTAGTGATTTACAATTTGCTGGCAGTGGCAGGTTTTAACTTTCCAACACAAAGCATGGTCTGTAGGATGCTGTTCTGGTCTCTGCAGCCACTGAGTCAGGCACAGCCACAGCTCAGCCCTTGGTGATGGGGAAGAGAAGTGCTAGAACCAAATAAATTTGCTTCTGCGCAAGCTCCTTTTTTGGGGGGGATTAAACTCCCCAAGCCCATGGAAGAACAACATGTTCTTTTCAGGTGAAAGCCTGGCCCAGAGCTGTGGGCAGGGCACAGCTGATGAAGAGCTGAGATGTCCAACACCTTGGCAAGCACCAGCCTTGGCAGCCTGAAAAGGAATCATCTGGACATCAAACAGAGCTGGATAAGAGTCAAGTGGATCTTCCTCACTTACACAAAATGAAAAATATCCAGTACATAATCTACTTTCCTAATGAACTTATAAACGCCACTAGAAGCCAAAAATCTGGGGTGGAATGGATATCATCCAGAATTATCATTATCCAGAGGAGAAATTTAGGACTTAAATTAGGATCTGGAGTTAGCTCAGGACTGATAAATCACTGCTATCATCTGCAGTGTTCATGCACCCTGTCCAGACCAATTCCAGAGAATGCATGGAATAAAAACCACAGAACTGATTCTTGTGATTTTATTGCCTTGGAAGTTCTCAAAAAAATCAGAAGAGACCAACAAAAACTCAAGTACTGAAGAAGCTTCTCAAGGTGCTCTGGAAGATCCTGCATCAGTTACTGTGGTAACTTTTCTACAAGTTGCTCTTTCAATCAAATTTCCCTGACCTTTAGGCTCCAACACTAAAACCAGTTTTACTCTCACAACACAGTTGTAAAATATGTCCAGATCTACTTTAGAGACTTTGGTAAAAACCCCAAAGAGATGAATTGAGACTCGATTCCCAATGTTAGAGTTAGCACAGTCCAGTCCAGAGGTCCTGTCTGTGCCCATTAAAGAAGTCCACAGAAAATAAACTCAGAAATATTTCCTTCTATATTATATTTACATTAAAACATTTTGAAAACCACTTTTGAAAATCACTTCCAACTATACCTACTTTACAGAGAATGCAAATGAATGTTGAAAGGCATTTTATAAAAATTTCAGTGCTGTCTGTTTCCCCTTTTGGTTTTTATTTCACCCCAATATTAAATTCATCAAGCTTTCAACATGATTTAGGTAGGAGCCAGCAGTGTCAAATTAGCAGAGAATAACAGGATAAGAAAGTAGCAAATAAAGTCTACATGGAAAGAAAACTTTGAGGTAAAAAGTAAGAAAAATAACTGCAAAAAATCATCTTTTTCCAACTGCAGAGTATCAGAGCAAGACAGGAATGGAAATCAGGTGGGTTTAAGTCTCTGGACCATTAGGCAGCAAACACACATCTGCTCAGCAGTGCAATGTGACCCAGAAAGCAGCTGGGGCACAGGATGCTCCTGCACTCTGAGCAAGGGGGGCTTGGGAGAGGTTTAGGGAAAAGATAAACCTGGAAAGCCTCACTGAGCGTGGATCTGAGGAAAGGGAAAGCAAACAGATTGGTAATAATGCCATAAGATGCCTGGGGGAAGGACAGCAGCAGTCACTGGAGACAGAGGCTCCATCCCTGCCTGGAACCTCTGCAAAGGCAAACCCTGAGCAGGTGGATGAGTGAAGGGCTGCCAGCAGCTGCAGAGGTGAGTTCCTGCTTTTTATAACCAACAAAACAGCCCAAAATACCACATCAGCTGTGCAAATATCAAATGATGCCTTCGTGAAAATAAACCTAATTACTTCCCCTCTTGGAGTTTTGTCACGTGGTAAAACCCCACTCCAAACAGATCTCCCTTCTTTCCTCACATGCTCTGAAAAGTAGGGAGAGTTACAGATCAATTCTTAATGAGATTTCCAACATTTTAGCTGACATCAGAACCAGCCTTTTCTCAAAAGTAACAGGGCAGCTTCACACCCTGCAATTTAATTTCAGGCTCTGCAGTTTGACATAAACATTCAGCAGGAGTAACCCCTCAGTCAGATTTGGATTTCTGGGCACTCCTTACAGACAGTGAGGGTGGTATTCCAAATCAAAGCTGGCAGCCCAGAGCACAGAACTGACATTCCATCTCATTTCCCAGACTTTGGGAATGTTGAGCTCCATTGTACTACCCCTGACACTTGGTTATTTGCACTGCTGCTGCACATAATGAATCAGATGGGAATTTTTGATTTCCCCCATGATCTTTTAGGTGCTCCCAATGCTAAAAATACTCTGAAAATCTGATTTATATACTTCAGTATCAAAAATCATGGAATAGTAGCAAGTGAGAGCTTTAAAAACCACCAAGGGAAGTCTAAGAAACAGACAGTGAAGGTTAGTTAGGTTGAGAAACCAGCAGTTCTCTGGAGATTTTAGCAGAGAGTCAGGACATTTTAATGAAATTTAAAACTCGCACAAGCATTAGAATAAAATGATGCATTTATGTCACTGACATTCTGTAGTTATGCATTACCACTCCACATCAGGCCATCTTTCTTCTATTTAAGATATAAAAAAGATGTGTTCATCTTCTGTGGTGTCATGCAACCCTTAAAACACTGAATTTTGTGAGTTTTACATGCTCAGGATCCACAGAGCCAAGAAGGATGAGGGTACAGGGTCTACTCATCCAGGAGGAGGGATCTGCACCCTGGAGTGATTCATCCCCAATGCCATCATTTCAAAAACTCCTAAGGGTTCTGAGTGAGCCAAAGCAAGAAAATCTGAGGTTTTCAGATTGGTTCTAATGGATGAAATCCTGCAGAAGGACAGGCAAACAGAGGAACACATCAATATTCCTGCTTGGAGAACAGGCCCTGGGGACTGAGGCACTGTTTGCAGCCAGGCTGCAGTGCCAAGCTGCCAGCTGCGATCACTTCCAGCATCCCGGCTGGAATTTCAGCCAGGTTGTCCCCAGGTGCTAGAAGCAGCCTCCAGGATTTAATACTCTGAAAACAAACAAGCAAGAGAGCAAAAAAATCCAAACCCACTAACAGCAAAACCAGGCAAAAAAAACCATTCAGCTGTTCTGGGCAGGGGAAACAAAGCAGGTCGTGGGTCTTTCTCTGGCAAGATCATTCCCTCCAGGGCTGGAACTGCTGGAGTTGGGTGGGAATGTGCTCCAGTGGTACCTCAAGGACAAGCAGCACTGGCCCATTCCTCATCAAAAGGGGACTTGAGACAGCAGGTTAGAAAGTCAAACCAGAAGTTCAAGGATTTTTATTGGGTTTTGTGGGGTGTTTTTAGTGCTTGCTGGTTTTTTTCTTTTAAAGAAAACAACCTGCAGCTAACACCACTTATCATTCTGGCACCATCTAAAGATTTTAAAGCTATTCTAAATGCACAAGAAAGCAATAAGGTTGTTACAGAGATTTGGGCACACTGGAACAATCCTTAAGAGGGGATCTGCAAACTGTAGCACCACTATTAGGTACCAGTTCCTCCCATACTCTTCAAGTAATTTATGTTGGAGAGACAGCTCTGTAAATTAGATTCATGGTCTGTTTCACCCCTATGCAAAAAGTGGATTAAAATGTTGATCGTTTTAGTCTGGGTTAAGCTGAAAACAATGATTTGGAAATGAAAATGAGGAAGTATAATTTAACAATTCTGTGCAAATCTCTCCTTTGCCATTAAGAGGAATAATACACAATTTCATTTGCACACAGATAATGCAGCCAGAAATTGCAAAGTTGTGATTAACTCTGCTTTGGCAAGTCATTCAGTCCCATTACAAATGTATAAGTTTAAAAAATGTTCACTTTATAATTGGATAGCATCTTTCAAGATATAAAAATTTAATTTTATTCCACTGCTGCTTTCAATTTCTCAGTGGACAGAGCCTGGAGGCCACATTTCATAACATGCCTTTCTGAGTCACAGCATCAAATATTTATGAAGTGTTTATTTAGAGCATTGACAAAATCCTGTAGATCACCTCTGAATCCCTAATGGAAATCCAACACCTTGGCAGCATGCAATTAATCTCTGGATTTTCTGTAAGGAGACTGCAGAATTCCTACACAGAATTCCAAGCTCAGGATAGTTATTTTTTGTTCTCTGAAAACACTGAAGGTGATTAGCATGTGTTTCTACCTGGTTTGCCACTGTATAGCCTGAATTTGCAGGTGTTTATCCCACTCTTTGAGGTTCTTGGAGAAGAACCAAGCAGCCTGAGGGCAGCATAAATAAGGACATTTTATGATCACACAAACCCCAGGCCTCAAATTCCCAGCTGAGAACCTGGAGTCTCTGCAAGCAAAACCCCAAACCACCAATATAAACTGAACCCAAGTCATCAATATAATTAATGTGTTTTCAATGCCATTGATGAGTTTAGATGCCCAAGATACTTAAATATGGAAAGTGGTTTTTACAGATTTTCTCCATAATCATTGGAGGATCTCAATAATCTGTTGTGGATCTCTCACTCCAGAAATTCTTGGAGAGAAGATGCCCAACTTCAGCACTTGGTGCACAGGCTGCTGTCCCAGGTATAAAAGGGAAGCTGAAGGATGGAACAATCCTCAGATCTCTCATTAACACCTAGGTTTGCCCAAGCCTGCAGGAAAAGCAGCCTAAGAGAAAACTCCCCTCCCATGTGTCTTAGTGGACTTCCTGAGGCCTCTGGGACCTGAAGCTCCAAGAGAAAACAAACAAGAAACAAATCCCAGGAACAGAGAACAGCAGGATCAGTCTCTACAAAACCCGCAATGCAGCTCTTTGCTGCTCTTCCTGCATCTTCAAAGGAACTGGGGCTTAAAATAAAGAAGAAACTCTTACTATGGGGGGTGAAAAACAGCCCCAAAATGCTGCTGGACCCTCAGCACTCTGCCTTTAAGCTCTACAGAGGAGTGCATTCCATCTCAATTTGGGATCAGGGAATGCTGATAGCACCAGTCCATCTCAACCTAATTTATCCTGGCTGGCCTTGTTTCCTGTGCTCAGCTCCTGGACAGTGGTCTCTGAATTGGAAAGACTGCAGGGAGTCTGAACCTGTGAAATGGAACAAGCTCAGATCTCCAAGTCACCTGAAATCAAAAGAACTGTTTTAATGATTAAAGGATTCACTTGAGTTTATTTTTTCTGCAGCCACGTAGCCACTGCACAGTGCCACAAAAATAGAACAAGTGGAAGTGATTCCTTTCAGAGATGGGCTCTATTGTTACATAAACACTTCCATGAAATCATCATGAATCACTTGAAGGACAGTGTGATCCAGCTGTACATTATTAGTGACATTCAGTAGTAAACAACTCTGCTACCAAGCCAGGCAGAACACAGGCATGAGAAATATCTGAAGGTGGATGAAGAAGGATTCCAGGAAAGATCCTAATGGTGTATGTGGGCAAATCTGCACTGAGCACACAGCCTGT